>CALYCR020003325.1:0-14390 GCA_944470395.2 Schistosoma turkestanicum
AAACAGAAGACGAATTGTGAAGAAAAACGAAGAATGTTCCACCAGAAAAATATCTGTCCATAAGGTCGAAACCACATCATAGTTTTGCTATAACGGTTAAAATTCTTACAATTTCTTCGGCAATAAAATTACGTGATTTTATGTTAAATGAAAGCTAGTGAAAAATGAATAACAGTTTGCAAGGACACATCTTACTTCAACTAGCTAACGACTCTTATTTGTGACGAGATGTGTATACTGGATGTCACCTCAAATATAACATATCACGGATTCATATATATTCCCTGCAAGAGAATTATAAGCCGCACATATTCATGTCAATAATAGTAATCAACAATCTCCAAGTAATAACGAAAACGTGATTGATACTTATCAGCAGATTACACCACAAAACTCAAACTGATATAATCAGTAAGTATTCCAATGCAAGCCTCAATTTTATACAGTCTTAAATAGAGTTCCTGAATGGAAATCTAAAGAAAAACTGTTGTACTTCAAAGGAATGTCTGAAACAACGTTTTTTCCCACTGTTCACTGTTCCTTCGGATAATACTGTATTCATGTATGATCAGATATCGTCAACCCATATATATTTACTTCACTCAGTAATCGGGATTTGAGAGCATGTCAGCATACATTTATATAAATCAAATCTTCCCACAGGTGAACAGATTTGCTTCGTTGATTATAATATTATTCAACAGAATAAGTTAAGTTTAACGAGAACTTACAGGACAATTCTTTTGTTTCCAAATCGCAGTATACATGTCATGACCGTTACTGCAAATGTTGATTGTTGGACACCATTGGCATGTCACATCAGGTATCGATGCATCCCTGCATGAGTTCGGCGAATGCTGTTTAGAGCAAACTTCTATGAAAAGAATCAAGTGAATGGAGTTCAGGTTATAGGGCTTAATTCATACTAACGACCAAAAATATGACAGCAAATCAACAATAAAACCCTAATTTAGAAGTGAATTAACCATTTCATTGACTATAAAATGTGGTAATCTGACCATGTTCAACAACACTCAAGTTTTAGGATAATAAGATGGTTTTGAGTAACTGTTTGTTTTCGCCGATTTTCATCAAAGTTGAACAAGAAAGCTGACCGTCTAGTCGATTCCGCAGTCGTCAAAATGATACCTCGTCGAAAGGTTAAACAAGGAATAAGAAAATGGTTTAAGGTACTTGCTGTAAAACCTAATACTGTTCAAAAACACTATTATTTTATGAACAATACTGACGGTAATTAATTGCATTTTGCAGACACCATACTAATTACGTGAGTTCTTTTGAATGTGGCTACTTCAAAATCAGTCCTTGTTATGTCTATGCGATAATGATTCATAAACAACGAATAGAAGTATAATAGTTATGCGAGGATAAATTATTCATTGGAATAGCGCAATGACCATCAATCATTCCAGTGGTATATTTCACATGACGAAATTTCAATTTGATTAAACCCAAGAAAAAACAGTCGGGTGTGCATCGAGTAGGTGAATTTTCAATGATCATTGTGTTACGTTTTACATACTTGTCATTGGTTTAAGCTCCACTAACGTTCCTGTTGTGATGCGAGATCCAGGAATAGGTATTTCATCGTATTTGATGAACCTCCTTATTAATAAATCTGATGAACAGAAGAAGACATTGGTAAATTGAAAGGTAAATAAATGAACACTTCCAAAAACGGTTTGGAAAGAGCTTGATAAAAACGATGCACATTACCACCTTTCTACACATAACTGTTGGTAGTCATAAAATAATTACATCTGATCGATTCAGGGTGACTTGTTTTATAAGTCCATCAACACCTCTAATGGAGTTCAAACCTGTCTCCTACACATAGAACAAGCCAAAGGAATCCGAACTTACAACTTCAGTAGATGTGTTCAGAAAAAATTCTCAACTCATTGGTCACTTCATCGCCGGATATAAATGTGTCAGAAATACGTTTACATAACTATTTTCACCATCTATTTATTTAAGAGTTTTCTTATTTTGTAATTCTTTAAGAGTTTCGTGATCATAAATTTACATTTGAATATCCAAGTTTGACTTACTACTTTCAGTGTTGTTACACTGTCAAAATCTTTTGTTATTGTATTTTAATAGTCTTAGTATTACCAGTTCATATTTCTTCCTACTATAAACATGTACTTCTACCGGCTGCGTATAGGTATATAGCTCAATGCAACAACTTTCGATTGTAGAAGTATGTTCAAAACGTTCTATGAATACTCATTTTGACATTTCGGTTTTTGTGATGACAATCGACAGAAAACATTAGTCATCTCAATAATCAAGTTAGTTATGATTGTGATCAAGTGAAACAAGTGTTCAACTGTTGAAAGCAAAGGTACAGTGTGACACTTTCCTTTACGTAACAAACTTGTCAGTGCAACATCCCCAGAAAGTGAATTTCTCGCTCTACAAATAATCTCACGTTTCAAATTATAAATCCTCAACATACAAATTTGATGTTGAAAGATTTATGTACTGTCTATTTCTCTTAACAGTACAATCTCATCATTATCATGATAATCATGAATTAAAGTAAAATATGTTAACATTAGGGTGGTTACAGAACATGGTGACAAATTATTGTAAATTATATGACATTAAATAAAATCTCTCTTACTAGATACTTCATCTATGCAAAGGAAGTCATTGTTAATATTCCAGTCTAGTTCACTGACTTGAATATTAGTAGGTACCTAAAAAGTTATATTGGAAATCTTAGTCAAGATCTGTCAACACAACTACAAATATTCGAAAGAAACCACTGATTCAACTCATGTGTGATCATTCAGATAATCAGGTAAAAATATGCAATCAATATTTACAGCAACCACAGTGGTATTTTCAGTTGCGTTAGAAATATGATTTTATTCATTCTATGTAGATATTATGATATTTTTTAGTTTTCAGCTGCAGTTTGATAAATGGTGTATCGGTAGTGATACACAGTGCGATTAATATTAACAACTGTTGAAAAACAATGTTATTTGTACAAAGTGTAGTCCTATTCCAAGTGATTCTGTTTCAGAGCAGTGAAATCGAGTAAATATGGTTATTGCCATAAGTATCACATCAAATTTCTTTTGGTGATGTAGGCAGATTACTTCAAGCCTATCAAAAGTTGTTCAATTCCACAAACATGAGATCTTTCACTCTCCTTTAAAATCATAAGCCTGCCACTGTCATTCGTACGAGTGAACAATTGAGCAGTGTCATTTTCATAAAAAGACGCTTCATTCTGAGCAATATTCTCATCACCGATTCGCATTTGGTTATTTTGCAATAAAATTTTCTGCGCATTTCCACTCCGAAAGAAAATGATCGACGCAGATTTCAATTGCTTGTGAAGTGTTTCGTAGTAAACAATATTCATTTCATAATGATTGTTCTACATAATCACTGCTGGATCTATATTTCTGTCAACTATTTGTGTAAGCCTGTACGACTGTGATTGTCCATTTCACGGTGGTCGAGTAAAATTTCATAAGGTAAACAGAAACAATCAATGTAACATATTATTCAAGTGCCCAGCTTACTTTCTCATAGTAAACATTTATTTCTCCATTCCGGTATATTAACAGAATTATCTGAACAGAACCTGTGAAAGAAGGAATAACGATTTCAGAATGTGAGAGATAATTGACAGGCGTTTTGTTGTTAGATGTGACACAGTATATATAAGCATCTGGTGACCAGATTTCATGAGATGATCGCGGTGTCATTTTGAATATCTCCCTTCAGCTATATTAAGTCAGATATGCTCAACCTAATTCGATGAAAACCAAACAATTATCTGCACTTGAAATTGAATGGCTGACACTGAGATTTCTAAATGATGTTGCATACTGGTTGTGATTTTCAGACAAATTTATTCATGCCAATTATACAAATGGTCAGTTAAATGGGAATTTACAATTACAGAATAATAATGGCGATTCTGTGATACAGTCGACCACTTGCATATGTTATCTGAAATATGAAGTGTACATGTTGAAACATAATCACCTACTTGAATTCACAACACAATAGTTCTAATGCCTGTGAACGTAATCTGACTGGGTTGTTTATACATTGCGATAAATTTATTCGTCAGCATAGATCATTAAACAATATCACAATGTAAATAAATGAATTTTTTCCTAAGACAATGAAATGAGTTGAAATGTCTAGGTGAAATACATCAAGTGAATGTGGAACGCACATAACTGGCATCTTGTGAACAAACAACACTAAGTCAATAATGTTGCAGAACCAGCTTTACCTGAAATTTCACTTATTTCTGTCAGTTTTAGTCACTTTCTGTAGTAACTTTCACACAAATGGGATGAGGCTACTGTCTTAATAATACCTAGTGATGGGTTTGCAACTAACTACGTCTATTCATTTCAAATACTCTCCAAGTCTTTATCCATGTGTTCAAACGAGGAGAAAGTTTCATCAACAGAGCTGATATTTTATCAATAATGTCAAACAATAAACTGAATGGAATAGCACATTTTGAACAAATTCAATTTGGTAGCGATGAATGAAATTATTTGTACAATAGGAATTCACGTGTAATCAAACGCTAATTTCACGTGCACTTACTGTCATGAACAAACAATTTCGCAGCAATAATGCTCTCTGAAATGATTAGAATAAATTAGAATATATTTGAATATATGAACGTACATCTTTGAATGTTTGGGATCTGTCACTTTCAACAAATTTACGTTTCAGCACAGAATCCGTTTGGACAAGAACTTTCATTTTCTCAGCGAGATTTACACGAATGATCGAAGTTATATGAATCACTTTTAGGACAGTAAAGACGCTTCAAGTCAATCAAACGAGAAGAATATTGTCACTCTGTAAGTTTCTATAACTTCTGAATAATCATGAGTTCTGTCATAGCTCTCAAACAATGTCCATGTGAAATCGCTTATTGAGGTTTTGTTATTCTGATAGAACAAATTCTACCATATGTGTCCGTGCAAGAGTTCATTTTGCAACAAATAACATGATCCTAGAAGACTGATATATATCGTTTACGGATTCCTTTGACCAGAAACAACAATTTCGGTTGCGAAAACGAAAGAATATGATTAACTGTACAGAGTGTTGGTTTTGTCATGGCCTACAGGGAGTCGTTATTCTCTACTCTCTACTCTCTTTCACCAGAAACACATGTTTACGTTACATATAACACAGATGAGTTAGCAAACCCTAATAGCAATCCAGTTTAATAAATCTTGGTAATATTTGGAATATGTATATATTAAGCGAAATTCGGCGAAAATCAAGAACACTCACCATTACTGAAAATCTCCATTTGCGCTAATATGCCTAGAAATCTAAAAGGTTGAATTTTTTCCCCGGCTATGAAAATGTTTCGAGGATCTTCTAGATAAAAATTACCTGTGTTTTATTGAGGAAAATAAATAAATAAAATGAATATCAACGAAAATGATAACATTATTTCAGGGAAATTGAAGTCAGTTCGATTCATAGAATAATTCAATTTATAAATTTTATTAGATAATAAGAGATTTGAACGTGACAAACAACACTTACCAGCTGTGTCATAGCTAATGGAGTCGTAGTGCTCACCGTAAAATTCAATTGCGAATGGAAACTTCAGATTCTAATAATATACATACACTCTCATCAGTATGTTTAAAACTCACTTCACCGTGCTGAAGATGAACGAAATCTCCATTGACTACAGGTCCGATTTGATTATGTCGAATCAGCAGAGAATAATAATAGTGATTAGACTATGTGAATGTATTAGCATCCAACTGATGAGTTACTTCTCTGTAAGTTTCGTTGTCGGCAATAATGATTTCATGATTCTTGGGTTTAAAGTTATCAAATTGATCGCACAATTCCTCACATTTCATGCAATTTGTAAGTAAGCTCACGAGCAAACAAATCCACGTCAACAAGCCAGAAGATGTAGAACTTCTGAAATATTGAAAATGAATATTACATTGTTATCTCAATTGGTTGAGTGGAAATTCGGGGTACTTACTGATTCGTATCAAAAGTTCTCGTCAATACTCACCTCATCTCTTTTCTCAACTCAGAAAAACAATTCACTAGTTCTCATCAGCTTTAAATGAATTAAAAATGTTTTTGCTTATTTCTGATTGGATTGTTGAAAACAACCAATAATAAAATAAACATGATAAAATTAGTTAGGTCCACTCCTCCTTCTAACATTCATTTTTGACCTGAACTATAAAGTTAGCTCAGCGGCATTGATCTGCACAAACGATGCAAAGATCTGAAATTCCATAGGAATCGAAGAGGAACTTAAGTCAAGAGAGAATTTGGTGGTGGCCATCGGGTGAAAACTAAACCAGACGAAATGTAACATCAAGAATATTATGCCTCACATGACACATACAAAGTGCACCAATAATGCCAGTCTGCTTCATCAAAGTCACCTCAATCTCCATCTTACCCATAACCACATAAAGATTAGATACCAACTAGAAATACTTTGAGGTCATAGACACGTTAAATACAAATCTTCAGTCTCTGAGAGAACCACTTGAATTAATCGGAACTAAAAATCTTGTCAAAGCATCACCATCACGCACGTCCAGATCGTTGTCAAAGAGCGGGAATCCAGGTCCACGCACTCTCTTCTCATTAGGAGTCGTAACCTGTACTTCTATCTCAGAATAATTGATCCTGTTGACTCAGTTTATAGCTCAACAAATGGACGGTTACCCACAAACGGATTATCATCTACCTGTTAGATAAGCTATGCCCGATACACGTCTCGAGACTTGCTGGTTATTATCATCATTATTTCTTCAGATCATTATTTTGTCTCATCTTGCACTGATGAGTACCATACTAAGATGAAACGTCCGTCCAATGCTTCCAGGATTTCAATGGTGATGTAAAGGCTAATAAATGATGACTTCAAATTTTTAAAAATCTAATCTCCATAACTGTATTTGAAAAAATCTACTGTAAGTCACAAATATAGGTAAATAATTTTGACTATGAAGAAGGATGAAAGTTTATATTTTTCTGGAAATCTGGGCAGATTACAAACCCGTGAATAACTCCGAAGAGTTATTCAGCGCAAGGCTAGTTACAAAACACTGCCAGGTGAGAACACATGCGACATAAATATTTGAAGTGGAATAACGAAAATGTTCTGGATTTAAGTAATTCTGTCAAGTCTTCATTGTTATTCAGGCTTTACTTCGATGCGAATATCCATACAGATCCACAGGATACAGGAATTTGAGATTCAAACTCATCACTAATTCGGCATCGATTAAGAACTTGCTTAAGTAGAGATGGCTTATTCAAAAGCCCAGACAATCCATTTGGCCAACATGATGAAACCACCACCACCGCTCGTTTCACTGACACTGTTATATGTAGTTGATTCAACACAAAATGCATCTTAGTTAAGTTATCGATCACTATTTCCTTTTCAGTGAAATCTTTTACTTCATCAACGTCACCTTGATTACATTCGTGGATTAGTTGAAACTAAAGATGAAAACTGTCCGATGACGCCTCGATGATCTAGAGGTCAGATGTTTGCATACGAATCTGAAGGTCTAATAGTCAGCCTCGACTTATGCATTTAGTAATGAGGACGTGTGGACAGAATGTAAAGTTAACGAATACAGAGGTCTAGGGAAATAATGTTCTCACATTGCGAGGCCTGTAATTTCAAAACAAACACAAATATCATTGCTCTATATTCTAGTGTGCGACGATCGTGATCAGGTCAAATTATTGTTCAACTGTTGAATGCAAAAGGAAAGTATGACAGTTTTCTTCACGTACCTAATGCCTCGGTGCAACATCCCCAGAAAGTGAATTTCTCGCTGTACAAATATTCTCATGTTTCATTCATACAGACTTGATGTTATATGACTCAACTAAACCAATCAAAATACTTCCTCACTGAACATTTCGCACATTTTTTCGGATTCAATCATCGTTTTGATATCCATGCTCAAATAACAATGTCTTATATGTGGCTTGTCAGTTTAAAAGCAAGATTTGATTCTTACAAATGTAACCACATTTACTGTCAAAGGTTGCACAGTAGTTGAGAATTAATAAGTCTTTTTCGAACAGCCAATTTATGTCATGTTACTGACATGGGCAGTTCGACACAACCACACTTTCAAGGACGAATGAAAAAAGAAAGAGTAACGAGACGATTGGATTTTATTTACGCTCAAAACATTCATCACATAGGCAGTCATTTTTCACAGTTGTGCTTCATCGCATACAAGATTATGAAAATTCGAATAAACCCAATCGTGAAGATTAACAAATAGACACTTTCCAGTTTCCGACTACCTACTTCGCTCAAGTTTCTCTCATTCACTCATGATGTAATGTGCATCAATCGTTCGCTCAACAATCAGCACTTTCGGAGATGGCACTTGACAAATTCGAAATTCTATCGGATTTACCTAGTTGAATATAGCAAAATATCAGTTAGATATTGAACGCTGTTTAGAAAGATATTTTATTTCCAAAGAAGTGGTAGTCGTTGTATTGTTGTAGATAACAAGAGAATGTAGTTCACAAACACACAGGTCTGTTGACCTGGTTATATTCTCTTTCTATACGTTACCATATTCTCTCTAATTGAGCATATGTGATGTTATTTTCTATTGTGGTGTTTCTTCATTTAATCGATATCGCTATCCAAATGAGTGTGTAGGTGGCCAAAACTCATCTACGTTAACAAATAAAAAATGAATGATTCTTAAAATTCACAAAAGTATTTTGGAATGATATTATTTCTTTGTCAATAGACAAGATCAACTCATTTACTAAATGAAATGGAATGTGGTTACTGATGGTATGACAATGTAGTCATTGATTTATTTGGTAACAGATGAGATCATCAGATATCGACCCATTCTCATTACATCATGGCATTATATCATCGATTGGCAAAGTGCCAGCCTTATCACTTGGTGCTAAAATTGCTTTGTACTCAACTACCTGAGACCTCATTCGGCAATGAACGAAAACCGTATTGATTAACCATACACTTCTAAATAAGTTTGGTTGTCTATTCCTCTAAGGCAAGACTCGTCAATATAGCATTTGTGCAACGGTCTGTGAGACTCCGACAAATCATCTAGATAATTTCATTCAACTGACAGTCAGTGTGTCCCTTGGACAGAATTACGATGATGGGTATGCTCATCTATGTTTACTGTCACTCAAACGTGTTTTCGTCATGTTTTGAGTTCGGTTGCATATCATTAATCAGTGAAAGTGAATCAATTCTGCCAATATCGAACACAGTTTGCAATGTCGTTCTGAATTGAAATAAGTCTTTGTTTCTCGATTAATTAAATTCGGTTTAAATAGAGTATTCACGGTTTTTACCGGTTATTGAACAGTTGATGAGCATGGTTTAATTTGAACTCAAGTATGCCGTATTATTAAAGAAGACTGGATAGTTTCTTCCTGTGCTCGTTATAACTGACTGCAGCCTCCTACAAAGTTTATGGTCTTCATTGTTATAAGTAGCAGGCGCATAGTATTGAATGACATTTGTCGTAACGCCCTCTTTCCCTGTCTAAAAGCATAATATGATCAACCTAGCTCCTCTACGAACCTGTTTGTATTAGGCCAGTGAAACGCTTTGTGTGTGATCTTTTCATCATTATTTTCAAAGTACAATAGCATCTTAGTTTAAGCCAACATCTGTTTCTCTTTTGCCGTTTTTCACGGTCTTCACTTCTACACAACATCATCAATTCGTAAAGTTGTACTACCGCAATAACTTCGATAGCTGTACCAGTCTCACACATCGTGGAAAAATTACGTGTACGTACATCAGTCTCGTTACTTCCAAATTAGCTGGGCTTAGGGCTCACCCTAAATCAAGCTTGGGACGAGCGGTAACCTCAGAATGATTTCAGGTAGATTTTTTCATGCTACTGATTTGTAACTAGTAATTATGATAAAATTTATGTTCGACCTACATCGGTTTAGCATTTTTATTATGTCCGTCTTCTGTTTCCAAAATCAGGCCGAAAAACTCTGTGCACAGATGTTTCGTGATAGTTGGGCCCTGCTGTCAGTGAGCATGCGAATAATTGTGTTTGCTGAATTTTGCTTGCATATTACCAGATCACGTAATCGATTTTAACAGTCAGAGACATCAAAATTACTTTGTTGAATCTTCAGCTGACACGTTTTGGAACATAGATCTACATACACACTGTGTGTGCTGATTACTTTGCTCTCCACATATCTAGTTTACTATCGTCTGAACATCAATGCTTAGGCCATGCCTCACTACATAGTGATGGCTTTTCCATCTTCGTCACTTCACTTTACATAGCTTGCAGCCGTTACATTCTCATATCTGTCTGCACAAACGATCGCCTGAAATCGACTGATCTAATGGAACCCGTATGTAGCTTTTTATTATCACAGTCGCAGAAACAGGAATCGCCCGCGACTGGAAATTGGAAATTGAAGAGGAGATTGATTTCACAGCATATCTACTTGTTCATGAATATCGGAGTCAGGTCATGGGCCACAAAATCAGTGAGTCGCACACTGATTCCGACGTAGCCAATAAAAACGCGACCAGTCTAATGATTAACAAACGCAGTGGAAAACCATAATTAAGAAGTGAAATTTCCAATATTTACTCACAAAATGTGTGCTCAGACCATAACTTTTAAAACAAGCAAATGACTGACTGTATTCTTGCATTAGCACACTCTGTCTGTTTCATACATTGAGGGACAACACTTCTCCCAGGTAACGATAATACTCGACTGCATACTACTTAAAATACATGGTCTGAGTAATAACAACCACACCTAAAAATGTTCGACACTGAGCCTGATAGTTGATTCCAGCTATAATGTTGTAGATCTTTTTGTTACGGGAGAAACGAAGACACTTTGCTGATCAAAACCTTCATGTATAAATATCATTAATTTCACTGTTTTTGGGTACATTTGTTTTACTTAACTTGTGAACTTGTTTGAATTATTATTTACGGACATTTTGGACTCCCGTTTCTCTTTGTTGTTCGTTTGCAGTTTTTTGCTCCAAGAGCTAATAAATTAGAAGGTAACTGTAATTATTATAATTATTGTTGTTAGAACGACATTGGTCGTCTATTTGTAATAAAGTATTTTGGTCGAATTTGTGATTTGGAATAAACTTTGGTATCTACTTTGGAGTTTCGTTCTTGGTTTAGAAATTTGGGACCGTGAATTACAAATAGTCGACAACCGTGCTTCGTAAGATCAACGAGCAAAAAACTGGACGTAACACTTTTCAATTCTCTGTTTTAAGATATTTCAGACGATTATTTCGAATCTACTATACCAGAGCAAGTGGTTGTCAGCATGTGATTCTGAGTAAGAAACAACGCAAGAGCGGCATGAGTTTGTTAAATTTATAAAACTTGGTGTGACTGGTAAGACTAGGCTTATTAGGATACAATCTGTTATTTCTTGTGGCCAGTCTGAAGATCGATGTTATATACAGTCTACTATCGAAGGAATTACCATGCATGAGATACGCTGGTTACATCTGTAGAGTACTATGCAGTTCATAGCCAACCTCTACTCGACAGATTGAACCGTCTTGCTCAGAATTTACGCAAATCAACCGCATAGGACGAAATTTTATCTTCTAAAATAAAAACAAGGCACATTTTTACACATGTTCGTGAGGCATCTAACAACGAAATATTATGCGTGTGTGTGTGTGTGTGTTGTTCATAGTCGCTGAATAACAATTTTAAAATATATGAGCAGGCTCGGGCTTCCACTAATCATAGCATCAAGGACTGATGGATGTCGATGACTCACGCTTCAAACGAATAGCAAATATGGATATTTGATACAAATTAGGAATACAACAATAAAGAGTGAGGTTCGTCAGAATTAAAGTACAATGTGTCAGTTGAGTTATGCCTTGTGAAAATGTGATGTAAATTGATTATCCGAAATAACTTTTATCAATTTTTTTCTTATTCAGTTTTCAGGATTTCTCCAAGTCCTTTCCAATTGATTTTTTGCTTGAGCTTGTATCCCGAATAAATTTAGCCATATCCCTTATTTATTTTGGATACTTCAGATTGGAATTAAATCTAAGCTATCAGTATAATATATTTTCACCGGTATACATAACCATTTCCCGCTATGTTATTTCGCTTACTGTCTTCAAGAAAATACGTGTCCATTATTATTTAGAATAATATAAGATATGCATCACAGTTGCGTTTTTCATGGTTTTATTTGTCATTTTAACTTCTACTTCCTCCACTGGCACATCTATAGGATTTTGGCTTTATTTTTATATGCATATACCAGATCTCTAGATATATCTTTTAATGATGACTACAATTTTGAATGGTGCATTCTCATACATTCGCAAAGTAGTTTTGTAGTGTTTAACTGTAATCAGTGTTTTATAAAAGGTCTCATTATTCAACTCATACTGTTTTGACTGCACAATCCAATATACTTGTTCTAAATATAATTACACTGGTTATGAAGATGTCAAACATTTCAAAACATTGCTCCACAACCGCACATATACATACATACATACTGAAGTACAATTACTGTGTACAAGATGGTTAATATGAATATTTCACTCATATCATTAAAGAAGTATGTGTGTACTTAATATTCTTAAGTGAGATTCATTCATCTTAATGGCTATAGAGCACATTATAGATAATAAAGGTCCGTGATGGAGACAGAAACCTCTAATCCTGTATCTTCACCATAAGTATCTAGCTCCAGTCTCGGAACAATACATTTATTTTTGCTTTTTTATGTACAGTCTCCATCCACCAGGAATAATTTGCTTCAGATATGTGTAAACCTACTAACAACCAGAAATTTACCTACGCTCTACCATATTAAATTTTTCCTTTCTCTGAACAACCCACTAATTTTATCGCTCGTTAGAAACTAGCCTAAAACCTTTCATCAATGAAGCAAACTCTCAACTTTTGTCCTGTTTTAGGCAACTAGTAACTCACATTGCTACTTCTAGACATCAAGTGCCTAATTACTCACATCCGTTACCCCGAATAGAGTAAATGCCGTCGACTAGCATTCTCCAACCTAGTCTGTCTTGCGCCCTTCTTTCTAGTTCTGTTCAACTGTTGTTCACTCTTTTAAGGTCTGTCTAAATTCGTCGGCATAATTTGTGTGACGACCTTTCTTTTTCCCCTCGGCCTTGCCTTGTGACACAGTTAGGTGCTTTGAACAATGTAAGTCTTATCCACTTCAATTGTATCTCCTGTATGATGGCTTTGGTAGTTCTCCAAGTTTCCGCTCAATAAAGGAAAACCGTCATGACATTGGTGTTGAAAATTCTGTCCTTGATGTTTATAAACATCGTTTTGAGTTCCGGACAGCGATCTTTACTTGAAACGAGTCTATGAGCTGTCGCCTATGCACAATCTTACAGTTTATTCCATGACATAAATTTCATATGATGCTGACAGTCTTCTTTCTGGCTTGCAGTACATTCGAAGTGTTTTCCTGTTCATGCTATTGAATGCTTTCTCGCAGTCAAAGAAGTTGATGTAGAGTGATGAGTTCTATTCAGTTGATTGTTCTACAATGATCAATAATGATGCGACCTTACTAAATCTAGCCTGTTTATAGCAAAGCTAGGATTCTGCAAAGTCCTTCATTTTACTCAGCCACACCCTATTGAAGATTCTGCCTTGTATTGACAGAAGAGCGATTTCCCAGTAGTTCTCACGCTTTCTGAGATCAAGTATACTTCTTGCCGACCTGTTTGTAATTCTTCTACGTTCCGAATCTAGCAGCATCTTCGCAGTTACAGTTATGTCTACCTTCCACGCCTCAGCTGGAATTTTTTCTGGTGCTGGTGCTTTACCGCTCTCGATTTTTCAGACAGCCATGCAGATCTCTTCCATTGTTGCTGATTATCTCATGTTTCATTCTTTTGTAGCTTTTTCTGCTAGCATGACTAGGTTTTTTCAAATAATTTCATTAGTCAGCCCTGGCACCTTCCTCTACTTTCTTGCTTGCTCCTGAGTGGTCAGTTTGTGCCTTGCCTTTCTTCGCTCTTGTTCGGCAGATATTGATTGCTGCCCTCTTGATCCTCATTTCTTGACCCAAATCTATAGTACGCACTGTAGTCCATTCGTTGTGATGGTACTTCTTATCGCCAGGAACCTCATACGTGTTGAATTACCCGCTTCCTCGATACCTTTCTGGTCTTTCTGCATGGTAGTTTCCTCTCCATTGAGTATACAGTGAAATGCTTGATACCTATTGCTGATGGCTTTAATTCGCTCACTTTGACAGTGTCTCCAAAAAAAGCCGTATTAAACGTCT
>CALYCR020003326.1:0-16218 GCA_944470395.2 Schistosoma turkestanicum
CTGAACTTAGGGTTAGAGTTTAAGTTCACGTTTTAAAATGTTTTGAAGTGTGGTGACTAACCGTAGAAATTAACCCTCAATTATAACCTTAAACTTTAATTTGCAACCATCATTGTAAATATAAATCTTTAGTTCTGCCTTAATTTTCGACTTATTCCCTATTTAATTTGAATATTAAATCCTCATACCAGAGAATAAAAACTCTGTATCCATATTATAAACCATGACACCGAAATCTTTGACCTGAGTTCAAGTTATTAAATGTGTTCACTATCTAAACTGGTTAAAAAACTGTCCCTTGGCAATTTATTTCCAACACAGACAAAAGGCAATAACTCTTCAGTATTATCTATCTAGCTCTGGTTGAAAGGATATCCCAAAGTTTTATGTGATGACGAAGCTACTTAATCGTTTGTCAGTGCAGCAATCAACGACCACAACATGTCGGCTGATAACATAATCCATTGTGAGGCTTACTTTAGCCAGTCAAAAATGGGCTAACGCTATCAAAACCACAGCCTAATAATGATTGACCCTAATGAACACACAGCCTAACGGTTACACATATTTGATGGTGAACTTTCAGAAGCTTCCTATACTCATGCTAAAAATCTTTAACTGAATACAAAAGGGAAATGGATACCAAAAAATCATACTAGTAGTGACTAAAAAAGACATGCATAACACTAACGACTTCAAAAGGACAAGCAATTATTAAATTGTACTTCTGGAATATAGTTTCTAACGAGTAAATAGTCAACAAAATACGGCCTATAATATCCCCACAGGTGGCCTTGAGGGTAGATTAATTTGTGAAGACCGCGATTCAATATCCAATAACTTTCAAACGAGCTTGTGTAAGCCATTTGATTTGTTTTCTCTCACTTCTTGTTCTTTCAGTGCAGTTCAAGTATGGTTTAGAATGACGTGAAAACGTTCGAGGCTCAAAAGCAGTTATAAAGTTACCTTAATCTGAACATGGCGTTTCATTTTCGTTCAACATTTCTTTTGTTCTTCAACAATTTTATTTGGTTTTTGAGCCAAAGAGATAAATCTAACTTTGTGACGCACCTAAAGAGTTCATTAATTGCCAAAAGTGATTTGTCAATCCGCGTTATTCATCATCATCTTGCGACAATTGTTCTGCTGAAAGCATTTATTTATAAATCTTGACTCAAAATCCTTTGCATTCACACAGGTGCACCCATTCTTCATCTTTTTTCAAATTCTGATCTTCCGAATTCCTGTTTACTGTATTTCCCCGTTTTATGAATTGATACACCGAGGAAATATTTCTCCGAGGCGAGGAGCAGAGCAGTGAATATTCTAGTTTAAAGCCGAACAATGACTCAGCAGATACTTTTATAATTTAAAGCTCTAACTGTACACCTCCATAGGTGTATGCTAATGAAGATAAGTCACTAGCAAGATAACGAATGGGCAATTATTCGTATGAATATTTGAAATTTAGAAGAACTAAATTGTTAGCAATTATATTAATGTTGAAATAAAAGACACAAAAAATAATAATAAGAAAATTCAGGTGCTAGAATTTATTAGGCTTACTAAGTTTATGGGATTTATCAGAGACATATTGATAACAATACTAATTCACCAATAACAGTATGTTAAATGAGGCATTCCGGTTTACCGATAAAACCAGAGAGTTACAAATGCTACCACAGTTACTGTATTAGGTTGCTCAGTAAGTTTTGTAACAATAGCTTTTTGCTGACAGTGAATTCACCGCATTTCGCCGCAACCAGATTTTATGGCAAACGATCACGAGATACAGAGGTACGCAACAGACTTCTACGGTGATATTCATAAGGGATTTGGGAGGCTTTGTTAATATCCACTGGCAAAGCGTTTGTGTTATGGAATACGTTGGTAAGCTCAAATTTGTAAGAAATTAGCAGTTAAAAGGAGCCGTGTATTGGCACTGACCGTATTGATCCTATCAATCAGTAGCAATGCAGAACTTCATACGTATGTACATCAGTTCATGTTGCCATACCTTATCAGCACGGAGACGTAAATGTCAATTCAAATCCAACAGTAATAGAGGGAGTAAAGATAATAGCAGTAGTCGGAGAGGTTATAATTAGAAGATATTATTCAGGAAGTAGATTCTAGTGAAATCGACTTGAAGTCTTAAAGATCAAGCGACAAAGGAATAAAAAGTTTGGGATTAAAGAGAACATGAAGAGCGAATTCATCTGCGCCATTGCAAACGATCTTGAGCCATGTCATTCTCGATCTCTAACCATCGATTACTAACATCTCACGGACACCAACCAGGTAGTCGACAACTACCGACATGAATTAGTCCATTTGTTAGTGGTTTCATTGATTTCTGCCATGTTTTGGTTTGGCCTTCCCTAGCTTTCGTTCATTCTTTTCCTACACCGCAAAATATAGTAGACGTAACACATGTTCCAACCACCTCAACTGATGAAGTTTCATTACTTCATATATTAGTTAGACGTATTCTCATGCGATTGTCACAAGAAGACTTGTGTCCTTTCTTATAAATTGAGACAATCAAGGATGGAGACCAGTTAGAAGGGATTGCGTCCAGTTGCCAGATTCTACCGAAGATTTCAGTCAATCTAGCTGCTAAAACTAGACCATAATCCTCAAAAATCTCAGGAGCTAATCTAAAGAATCCTGCTGCTCTGTCTCGCTTCATATTTCCTGCATTCCTTTCTACTTCATAAAGGTTCGGAGGACTTACGTCGACGTGCATTCTGCATGACTGAAGATCGTGGGTAACCGAAGTGTGGCTGAAGGCCAGTCGAACTGATTCTTTATGTATTTTGACCATAGATCCGATTGAGAATGAAAATTCATCCTATCCTTTTCCGAGATATTCCCACTTACACTAGGATTTCTAATACCAGTCGCCCTTATAAGGCCTAAAAACTGTCTACTGTTGCCTATCGCCGCTGCCTTTTACATCTCCCTCCCTTTCACTACCCACCATATTTCTCGATCATTGCGTTGGCATTTATCAGCATGCGCCTGAGCTGACTTCGCTTCTCATCGCACTCAGACTCAGGAGGGATAAGTTTCCGAGCATCCATCAGTTTGGTAGCTGCTACGGCTTCATTCCAGCCGCTTTATTCTGTTCTCTGAGCCGCGACACCATACCATCGACTTAGGTGTCCTTCATTTTCACTTAGTCTATCTACTTGGGCATCAAAGTCACCAGCCATTATTACTACATTAGAGTGCTTAGCTTTTTGGAGAAGTTCTGAAAGCTTTCTGTAGAACTCATCTTGCACCTCGTCTGAACTGCAGTGATTGGGGGCATAGGCAGATACGACGGGTGTCTATATCTTTCCTAGTCCTAACTGTCTCGTTTAGTTGGCTAGCGCACGAGTGACTATCTACTGGGATCCAGTCTAGCAGTGCTAGTTCAGCCCTACGACTCAGTACTATACCCACACCAGCAAGACCCCTGGAAGCATCAAGACGATCGGATACAGGAAGACTAAATCGGGACGCTTCCTTATTTTGACAAGGAGAAATCAAACAATGATTGTACTAGGATCCTGTATGCGCTGTCACACCGCTCTACAGTTAGCAGTACGACTTCGCCCTCAGACCTTGAGTAGCTGCATTTATTCTCATTCGACCTGCCTGGGATGGTGGAACCTAGAGGAACATATGTTCCAGCCAATATAGCTCGGTCGGATCAGCACGATAGTCAAACACAACCACCACGTCAAGGTAGCAGCTACTGTCGGGGACTTTCTTGACGACATACGTTACGTGAATTTTGCTCAGAAGCACAATGAATGTCCCTTGCTGATAAGGTTCTGGCAATAAGCGAGCAAGTTATTTGAAATGTAAACATAATATCGTTCAACCATTCATAATGGCGCTGGTAATTCAGTAGATGAAACCCACGTTGGCTGGTAAAAATAAAATAAACTGAGCTAAGATAGTCCTCAAATTAAGGGGAGCACTGATGCTTTGTGAATTGTATGAAGGTGGATAGAATCTGAAGAGTGAAATGAAAGATGAACTGAATCTTTGAAATTAAAGCTGAGTTTTCAGGAAGAAAAGTAAAGTTTGTGAATAACATTGAGCACTATAATGTTTATTGCTTATAATTATGTTTTCATCTAATGCCACCCTCTAAGTTATATCTTGGGTTCCTGGGTAAACATGTTGCAGGTTGTCTTGGGGAAATAACGGTTCTAGCATGAAACTGGAAACATGAGTCAGCGAGGAGACAGCGTAAGAGGGCAACCTAAGTATCTCAGGTTGGTCACCTTATCAATCAAATGTTTTATACAGAGGATTATAAATAATGTTATAGTTGCTCATACGGTTAGTATAATAGTTGTCCCACCTTATGTGATGAACGACGGATGTTGGAGAGTTAACTCAAGGTAAATCTTCAGTCATATATGATGAAGAGCGGTGGTCCATTACATAATCATTTTATTCATGGCATTCCCCAGATAATTAGCTTAACAGTTTTTTAGTAAAACCGACTGTAAGTCTGTTTGAAATATCAAAAGAATTATTCAAGGCGTAGGAAATAGTGATATGTTCCATTTGTGTTTTTGGCTGTACACCACGATGGCTCTGGAAAACGAAGGAAGGGTAAAAAATGAATAGCATAGTAGAGAATTTACATATTCGAAGTTGAGTCACTGTACAACTAATGCTTTCTTGATAACAAAATTAAGATGTGAATACTCAGACTGTTGTTTTTATTCAAAAGACCAATTGTTAAGTAATGTTTTTATATAGACTGATGAAAAACGCTGTCAGTTTGGTTAAGAATTGCGAAAAAAGGAACATAAATTTTGAGGATTATGCTGATCTACAGAGTGCAGTGGGGAAGGAACAGCTGTTTGATTTAGACGTCATATTCCGTCTGTTTATATTTAATAATTCTTATTCAGTCATTAGTGAACTGCTTTTAAAAGTAAGTGACCAGGTCGGCTTGTAAAAATGATTCCTCGGCATGCCAGTTATGTGAATCGATTGGAGGTTCTAAATTTTTTGAGCCCCATAGAATATCAGCTAGAAGGAACACACAATAATTCAAGATTGATTTGGTTTCTTATGATTTACTTTTGTTGAGCTTCAAAAACGCCCTACATTTATTAAGCATTTGACTAGTCCAAATTTATATGTATTAGTATTCTGTCCAACGCGACACTTACAACTTAAACCCTCAATCGAAGCCCGTTTCCTAAAGTCTTCTCAGAGCGAGATCTCGAATTGATAACCACAAAAAGCTTGGACATCAGTTTGAACTACATAGTGGATAGCTTCAAGAAGAAAACTGACAGGAACATACTCAGATAAGGATTACGGACCCTCACTAGGATATACGTCTGGAAACTTACCAGTTTTCACTATTCCCATTTCATCTGATCATCATCATCACTTATCTACGCTTACTTACTTACTTACTCCTGTTACCCACAATAAAGCGTAGGCCGCCCATCTATACATTTATTTAATTGATTCTGAAATCTTCGTATTAGGATTAGAATTTCCCTCTTCGTAATTGTCTACATTGTAACTGACTGATCTCTAGCCTGTTAACGTGATAGTTACTGCCATCCAGAAACCTTTCTTCTCCGAAACAAATGTACTCATTGAAATCGCAGGAAATTCAAATTCATAAATAACTGTCAACTGTCTAGAAGCAGCGAGGTCGAGTGGCTAGATTCTCGTGCATTAGACTCTACCAAATGCCTGGAACCGTTCTGAAGAATCAGACTCAAAGCAACGAAAAAGTAGAATTCAGGTGAAGAAAATTTACGGGGATTATGGTGAGCATCGACAGCACATTGATCACAGTTCAGGCTGAAATTTTAATAAAACCAGTCAACGGAATACAAACTCACCGTGACTGACAAGTCGAAGTACTATCAAAGCTTGATGGTTTTGAGAGTTTAGCTGATGTATTCTGTAGTACTCTAGGAGTATCATTTTTATTCACTGGAATAAGTACCGATTTCATAGACAGTAGAATGTAATCTAATGTATGAATAAACTGTAACTGGTTGCATATTTCCATTGATTTCCGCACTTCTATATGTTCATTCTTTCTAGAAGCCCTGAGTATTTACTCTGTGCATTATCCCTAATGGAGCAAAAAGAGCTAATCAGCTTTCTACAGCCGTCTCCAGCCTTCTCTGTCATGAGCCTTCTTGATGATGTCTTCATTCACTGAAATGTGATGGTTTGCAGCCAACGAGACCGGAGTATTTTGCTTATGAAACTGTCTCTCCTGGAAGATGGAGTCGGCAGCGATCAGATACCCTTCTCTTCAGTCTGATGTTCACTGTCACCTTCTTGCAGCTTCTTTCTTGAATCTTATCAATAAAACCAAGAGAGATCCATTCTCGAGACAGTAGTTCTTATGACTCATACCCTCGTGACATATCGAAACGCTTGCTGCCTTGATCCCTGACCAGTTTTTCTACATGAAAGTTTCCTTTCTTTAGGTAAATCGTGAAAATCATGAAGTCTATTGTTGAGGGGTTTCTGGAATTAGTTCATTTTTCAGTATCCCGTAGAAACGTCATGCTAAATTTTGTGATGTTTTCCACTCTGTTTTCCGCTTTTTCTCCAGTTTCAGTTTCATTTTGGTAACCTGGAAAAGGGATCTGAGGATATGTCAGCTTGTCTCTTGGTTGGTTCGTCCTTTACTGATACAGATATGGTCGACAGGGTTCTGATTACAGTGATCTGGTGAAAATAATATAGCCGTTTGTATGTGTTTGTATCGAATTATTGTGCCATCTTAGATCGGTTTTTGAAAGCACATCGGTTTGCACTTTCTAGACGACCAGTCAACGTATTCCCTCTTATTGAATGAAACGTGTAATAGGATGCTCAATTACTGTGAACTTATGAGAAACTAATATGATGTTCACTGATCTTACATGAGCTCTCATACTTCCGTTCTCGTTCAAAGTAACAATTTCTTTACCCAAATCGTTGAATATTATTATTGGCCGATAAACAATTAATTTTTATTCAATAACTGAACTCTCATATCTTTATTAAACACAAGTGAGAGTTACTTAATTACATATATGTTCAGTCTATCTATGTTTGATCTTGATTGTATGGAGTAGGACCACTCCATTAACTTGTATGATGTATCGGAATGAGGAATTTGTTAAAACGAAACAAAGAAGACTCCTATGAACCATGACTAAGATAAGAAGTCATATAAAATAATTAAGGTGGTTGACCTATTTACTTGGAATCCGGTTAAGTAGCATTTTGTGCTACTCAAACCTGACTCGCACTCTGTTGTATTTGTTTTGAATAAATGTGACTAAAAAGAATAAATGTTATCCATTCTTATTGACAAGAGGAAGTTGTTGATGGATGTTTCATCTAATAGTGATGTTAATCAAGTAAAATACAGAGTCAACTGTGATCTAATGAAGTGCCTTTAAATGTACGTTATTAACAATATGCTTAAGCCTATTCCTTCTTACCGTTCGAATTTCTCTTGATTACCTAAAATTCATAAGTCTGTTAATCTGTTACAGTTGATATGTGAGAGTCATCTACTCAGGAAATTGTGAAATGGTTATCTACATAGCTTAACCCAACCCGCAACAAAATGTGTATATTTTTGAAGTACGTGACATTTTTGGTGACGTTAGAAAAAATACTACATTTTTTGATGCAAACTCAGTTTTTGATGAAGTCCCATTAATCAAAACCGCTAATATTCCTTGTGGCTATATAATGAGTAATTTCAGACATTTTCCAATAAGGCCAACATTTTTATAGGGAAAACTTTCATCATGTACCGAAAACGTTGAGGTAATGTTTGAAAGCAAACGTTTTCAACAAGCTAACATCGTTGCTATAGATTGTATTTCTTGACCTTCCTTAACTGATGTGTACTGAGCATATGTCGAAAATATGTTGAGTGAGCTCATCAGCTAAAAATTTTTGAACAGGATAAAGATAAAGATTTCAATATTGATCAGTTAATAGATAAATTCAATAGTGCAAAGGTTGATATCGTACGAACCTGTAAGGAAGAAAGTAATGAACAACTTCCCCTTTTAGACATGCTGTTGGGTACAAGGGAGGATGGAACTGTAAAGTGGTCAGTTTAAAGAATGCCAAACGTGACTGGATAATACTGAAACTTCCACCGTTTTTCACACTACAATACAACGAATGCTCGATAATATACTTGTTTAATGGTCTTCAAATAACGAAGAGACATTGAAACTTCCATAGTTTTTTTCACTACAACACAAGCAAGGCACGATGGGCCTAGTGGGCTTCAAAGAGCGATGAGACACTTTTGAATAAAACGCTGATCGCAATCGGTTATCTACTCAGGTTTCAAAATAAGTACAAAGTCAATCAGTTCAAAAAGCTGTCCTTAGGTTTGCTAGGACAAAATGTGTTTACATGTCTATACGATTGAGATTTTATTCGTACAGTTTTATTTTAAGACAAATACTAAAAGCAGCCATCTAGAAAACATACTACGCAGCCAAACTGACTGTAATTAAAAGGACAAATCCCATGATTCCATATAGGTACGGGCAAGATCGAAGAACGAATTGTTGGTTCTATCAAAGAAGATTTCAATCGCAAAATTTATGCATTACACCATTTTTTTGAATAAAACATAGATGTTTAAATAAGTAATTACGCATGAAATGTTTTACTGACTGTAACAGTCTTATGCCACTAAGTCATGATTCTATTGTATTATTCTACCTTATATTTAATCATATGTACTGCTGATCAGTTAAGTCATTCACACTGAGTAGCTTACTCAAACATTCAGCGGAATAATAAGGTCATAATATCAGAAAAATCTTATAATAGAAAAACGTGTGTCAGTTATCTTGATCGTACTAATGGAGCAGTTACATGTATGATGGAGCAACAGAAAGTAGGATAAACTGATAACAATAGTTCCAATATTAATAAAAACTGTGTGGTGCTGTGGTGCGAGCTACTTATAAGTATTATATGACGTGAGCGTCAACGTAATGTCTGGCAGGCGAAGATGGGGGAGATCAAGAAAAATGAGTTAGAAAACAATGGAATTTGTATGAAACGCATGAATAGTGACAATTGATTGATGAATTGCAACAAGAACAGTCCAGTTACATTTGATGAACTGTTATTTTGCGAATGAACGATTTACAATAAGGTTTTCTAATTTTACTGAGTAACTCTGTGATTTTCGTTAAATACGATTCGGATGCCCCACCTGCGTTCTCTTTTACTACATTTGGTGTCGCTGCCTACGCAAAGGATGCAGATTTTATGGACAAAGGAGTTTGAGGATTGAGATGTGCAGAGCTTCCTGAAGGAGTTTGAGGCCGTGGCGGAGCTGGTGGGGATGAAGTAACCGAAGGCAAATTTGGTGGTGCTGCTGATGAGAGGAAGAGCGAAGGCCGTATATGACAGCTTGGATGGTGCTAGCGGGAAGACGACATGGGAGACGGTCATTGAGCGGCTGATGTTCGGGTTCGACAGCTTGGTGGACAGGGGGGGCGTTGCAGAAGTTCGGATTGGCCAGGCTGTCGACTGATGGTGACCCGCTGGTGCTTGCTGTGGAACTCAAAAGGTTGCTGCGCCGTGCGTTGCCGAATATCGATAAGGAGTCGGAGGCAAAATTGTAAATCATAAAAGGAATGATATATGTTACGCTTGTGAAGAGGCAGGACTATGGAAGATTAACTGTTCAAGAAGACGGCGACGAAGATACTGTAAACATTATAACCTGTTTTCTTTCCACCCTAGGAATCTGGAGGTTCTTGCACTAGTAGATAGAGGGTAAATTTATGCCAGAGTGTACATAAATGAACAGGAGATAGTGTGTTTGATCGATACAGGGGCAGCTGTATCGTTGATAAGCAAAGAGCAATGTAAGACGATCAAACCATGTATATTAGCTGTCAACACTATAGGAGGGCATATGCTGGAGGTGTTGGGGGTATCTAACAGTATTGTAAAAATGAGTGGAGCTGAGATAAATATTCCGTTCGTGGTAACCACAAGCTGATCAAGACTGATATTAGGAGCAGATTTCCCAAGAGAGGTAAAAACGATAATTGACGTGAGAAGCGGTACAATGGTCACAAAGTCCGTTTCGTTGCCAATACACGAAAGTAGCGAAGTGGCTGATTAAGAAACCAAACATTATCAAGTTATGCGCAAAGTATGCGAAACTGTTCACTGGAGATGGGGAGCCGTATGGATTTTGTGACAAAGTAAAGCATGAAATTCCTATAAAGAACGACCGAGTAAATATATTTGCAAAACGTCGTGTCCTGGTGCTTTTAGAGGCCGAAGAAGATCGACAGGTCTAGGAAATGTTGAAGGAAGGTATAATTGAGGAAGCAGAGAGCCCATATAGCTCAACGATGCTCTTGGTCAAAGAACCCAATGGAAAGTATAGATTTCGCGTCGACTTAGAGAACTGAATAATATAACAGACCTGAAACCGTGCGCAATGCCAACAGTAGTAGAAACATTAGATCGACTACAGAATGCCACGGTGTTTAAAGTGCTGGATTTACTGTCAGGTTATTGACAACTACCCATAAAAGATAGTTATCGCAACAAGACAGCATTTACTTTACGGGATAAACAGTATCAATTTAAACGAATGCCGTTCGGGTTGGCTGTTCACGTTCAGAAGATTGATGACGCTGCTGCTTAAGAATCAAGATAATGTGGAGGTATGTGGCGAAGATGTAGTTGTATGCAGCCTGACGGAAACAGATCACGTCAAGTATGTGGAAGCCGTCTTAAATCGAATTGAAGAATTTGGGCTTCGAATTAATAAGAAAAAGTTGCAGATAGCGGAAAACAGCGTCATATTGTTGGGACCTATGATGGGAAATGGAGAATAAATAATGAGTCCAGACAACCCCTGCTCATGGTACCGCAATTAATGACACAGAGTATTATGGAGCAAGAACTGAATGTGCTGTTCGTCAGCACTTTTGGTGGCCGTCTATCCATGCAGATAAAACTGACTTCTGCAAAAAATGCAACCCGTGCTGCCGCATGAAATCACCGAAGCAAACACCACGTGCACCATAGAAGCCGATGAGAACAACTGAACAGCACCAGCGATTTGGTATCGATATTGTGAGACCATTGTCGACAACAAAAAAAAGAAATCGCTAAACATTAGTTATGGTATATTATTTTACTAAATCATGCAAAACATTACCAATACATGGGCAAGACGCCCTAACTGTCGCACGGGCTTCCATTGACCATTGAGTTCCTCGTTATGGTGCCCAAGTCTCTCTCCACTCCGATCAAGGTCCAGCCTTTGGAAGTCATCTCATTGCCAAAATATGCAAGTTATTAGGGATAAGGAATACGCATAGTACCACATATCAGCCAGATGGTAACAGTCCTGTCGAAAGGACAAGTAGAACCATTATACCTATTTTACAATCGTTCATCAGCAGATCATCATCCCAGTTGTGGGACGAGGTGCCTCCTCAATGCATGCTAGCTTATCGAACATCAGTACATGGGTCTACGCTATTCTCACCTGATATTTTATAATTCGGGCATAAACTTCGACTCCCGGTAGAGGTACAGTCACCTTCACTACCATACAAAGAATAAGAAAACGTACCGTTCATCCGCACTCTCCGTAACCGCCTTGCTGATGCATACCGTAAAGTCAACATCAACTCGCACAGGGCTAGTGACCATCAAAAAGATGAATATGATCGTCAGGTGCAATGAAGATTGTTTAAAGTTGGAGAACGTGTCTGGTTGCGCCGCCCCATGACATAAATAGGGAGATGCAGTAAATTCCACCGGCTTTTGCATGGCCCCTTCGAAATCGTCCTCATTCAATCAGCCACGACGGTTGTGCTACGCAACCCAAAACGACTGATAACGGTGCACTAAAATCAAACAAAGCCAAATCTGACACCATTACCTGCTGATGCTTCGTTCACAGATCCACCACCACAGATACCGGCCGAAGGGGGAGCAGCATATCCTTGGCACTGTGAACAGTGCCTCATTAAGAGAGAAGGTGGTGTAACGGAGACGAAGTCACTTTGTTTAATGTTGCTAACCCATTCTGTTTTCTTTCTATTTCAGGGCGATCAAACACGCTCTTTGAAAGCTGAAGGACAAACCCTGAGTACTCTTAGCTCACAGGATGACTCATGAGACCCTATTCCTGTAAACACCTTCGCGTATTTAATTTTCAAACAGAAGAGTGCCATGGCAACCACTCTTGATGTGAGGCGTTACACCAAACTTTTCTGTTGTGATTTAGGATCCGCTCGGCCCTTGAGTGACTGCTGATTACATGTGTTACACTCGACCTTCGTAAATGATATTTCTCAAGAGTTTTGTTAGATATTGCGGATAATGTTGGTTTAAAAATCATCCTTTTGAACACGTTACTTGAATGGTTTCGACATTTCGCATCTTCACTTTCTTTTACCTCGAACATCAACAGGCATGAAACCTACAGTACAAGATTCGTCAGCAACACGGTGATGGATAAACTTATCTTCCTTGATGGCATTACAGGATATTCGAAATCGTCATTCAGTGAACTCCCTAAACCAGTGAAAGATTTTTCTAAACATCTGAAGTTTGTTATGGTAAGTTTCTACCGTGAATCCAAGTCAACTGGTTTCTATCGCTTTTATTCTCTTCAAGGGTCAGCTAACAATTTGGCTTCTGCTCAGTCCAAAAGCCTTTTTGACTTGCTGAAAATTTCTACTTCTGGATGGATTGATTCTTTATTAGGTTATTAATTCCATATTTTAGTAAAATATATATCGCAACTGAAATTCGAAGATTGAATCCAGGATAAAATCTTAACTGGTGGTATGTTTCCATCAAAAAAATATTTGACTGTTGTAAATAAGTGCAGCTTCATGTCAAGATTTTTGTTGTTATTGCCGACCGACCGTTTCCGCTTCTTTGAAGTGGTGGTCAGGCTTGCCTGTCATGATGACTAATCTGAGCTCTGTAGCCTTGAATGTATATTTAGGTAGGTTCTTTCAAGCCAGGCTGATCAGTTGTAGAGTAGTGAGACCA
The DNA here is from genome assembly GCA_944470395.2 of Schistosoma turkestanicum. Taxonomy (NCBI): domain Eukaryota; kingdom Metazoa; phylum Platyhelminthes; class Trematoda; order Strigeidida; family Schistosomatidae; genus Schistosoma; species Schistosoma turkestanicum. The sequence goes on from CALYCR020003326.1 coordinate 13,084, forward strand.
ATAGCAGCAAATCAAGGTCTGAGGGCTGACCATAAAATTGTGTGACAACACCAAGGTGCTTCCCTTGGACAATCAGCATCTGCAGCAATGCCGCATTTTCAAAAGGAACGAAAAAAAGGGTTAGAAAAGGTCGACCCTAACAATGTCACGTTTTTATTGATGGATTTCCGTTTCCGGTAATCAGGCTGCAACAATTTTGGAAACTTCCCATATAGAGGCCGTGCGTGACCGACCTGAAGCAGTTGTCCATTGGGCTCTGCGGTTCCGCTCTCGCATCTCTCACTGCAGTTCAGACGACGTGGTAGATGGGTTTTACACAAACACTTTGAACCTCCTGAAAAAGGTTAGGCGCTCTGATATCAGTCAGTCAGTTTCAACGTGAATCTTCATACGTAAGTTCATCAGTTCAGTTTGCCATATTACATAAGCACAGAGACGCAACTGTTGGTTCAATTTCCAAAGTAGTAGCAACAGTAGAAGTATTAATTCATTGAGATAAGATTAGAAAGAGAAAGAAAGATATAAAGAGGTATTCAGGTTAGAATTTGCGAGAAAACAAAAAGTTGATTCATGTGCGTCATCGCAAAGGATTTTGAGCCATGTCGTTTGAGGTCTCTAACTAACAGTGACTTTTGTGCGTAACAGAAAACGAGAGCAAGATGGGCAGAATCAAATCCTTCGTACACCCATCTAATATCTCTCTGTGTCTGTCAGGGATGTGCAACTTCTCCATTCTTGTTTGATTTTATCAAAGACATGGTCCTCGTCTGAATTTTCAAAAGTAGACCTTGTACTCAGTGGATCGCTTGTTGTCATAGATTATGCCGAAGATATAGTCCTACTGGGTGAATACGCTGACAAAATGCATAATGTTCTGACAACCCTAAGCAACAATAAATGCATGTTTTGTATGCAATTTTTTCACCCGAAGTGCAAAATGTTGCTTCAAGAATAGGTTGCATGGGTACCTGAACTAGTGATAGGGAGTAAAGTAGTTGAGCGAGTAGACAGCTTCACTTATTTGGGGAGTTTGATCAGTGCTGATGGCCTGGTTACTGAGGGAATCCAAGCACGGATACAGAGTGCTCGATCGACTTCTGCCAACATGCCTCACATACTGCATAGACTAAATATCTGTTGGCTGAATGGACGAGTGCGCTGAGCAATAGTTCGCTCTGTCCTAAATTATGGCTCTGAAACATAGCTAGTGAGAGTAGAGGATAATGCCTGAGATTTCATCAGTCACCAGGTCATCAGCACTGATCAGACTCCACAGATAAGTGAATCGGTCTGCACGCTCTACTACTTCACACCCTATCACGATTTCAGGTGCCGCCTTTATGTCCAGGAAAACAGCTATCGTAGGACTCCTAAATGTTTGTCTGTGTTGTAGTGTGAAGATGTGATCTGTACAGCTACCTCCAGGACTGAAAACAGCCTTGTTTTCTGTAGTCTGCTCTTACCAAGCTTCCGTGAAGCGTCAAATTGTTAAAGAGGCTAATATTATAGATACTATATCAACAAGACTTATTTTCCTGTGATTGTCACAATAAGAAGTGTGTCTTTTCTTATCGACTGAGATCATTCGGACGAGAGTATGTCCAGTTTCCAGATTCTACCAAAGATCTTATAAAACCTGGCTGCTAAAACTTTACCATCATCCTTAAATATTTCAGAGGTCAGTCTATCAGGACCTGCAGCTCGCCCTCGCTTCAGATTTCCTAACGCTTTCTCAACTTCATAAAGACTAGGGAGACTAACGTTGACTTGCCATTCAGGATACCTGGAGATTGTTGGTAACCAAAGAGTAGCTAGAGGCTAGTTGAACTGATCCCTGAAGTGTTCTGCCCATCGATCCAGTCTGCTGGATTGAGAATAGATAATAAGACCTTTTTTTTCCGAAAGATTCCCACTCACATTCGGGCTCTAACTTGTTTGTGGTTGTAATATTTTGCATTTCTATGTAAAACCCTACCTTTTTGTTATTCGTTAATGGTTTGTTACAAATGGTTTTCTGTTTGAAATATTCATCAAATGTGCATTCATCTATGTGAACCCGATGATACAGCGAAGTGTGCTGACTTTAAGAAGGTCGCTAGTCAACCTCAGTTTTTGAATATTACTGAATATTACTAAAATAAATGAATACGTCCATCAAATCTGTGAGTTTCACAAAAGTTTTTTCATTGATTTTTGTTTTTAATCAAATATCCTCTCGTTTTGACGTCCGTCATATCAAGCAGATATTGACAAATTGTTTAGATTTCAAAATCATGTTTCACACCTCAACGGTTAATTCACTTGTTATTTGAGAAGTTTTATTCGTCATTTGATAAGAGACATGGTGATGCATTTTCATTATCAAGTGCATTAACGAATTTTTCCAGTTAAGTACTTGTGCTCATTTATTTACCACAACATAGTTGAATGCCAAAGAATAATGTGATTTGATAATGAAATTTAATACTTAGGATGAGTTCTAAAGTAGATTGGATCATACGGTATATTTTTGTCGTTTACGTTGCTTTTCATCCCTTGTCATCATGTCTTATCATGATGAATTGGTAAATCATTAGACTAGAATAATTATTTGTAAGAATAACCGTTGAATAAAACTCTACACTATGACGGGTATAATGACAAGTAGAAAAGTGTCAGCATTTTTCATGTTGCAGTTTTGAAAACACCATGAAGTTGATTGAATCAAGGCTGACCATCTATATACAAAATATTGATGTTTCTAAAATTTGACTTCGCGTTTCATAAATCGCCGACAATTCTTGCATAAATAAAATCCGAATCAAGTCTAATAATCTATTCAAAGAGATACCGGTCTTCATAAAGAGTTTTATGCTGAATATTGTTAATACCATTAAGTAAGCAAAGTGGTTGAAATTTTCATAACAATAATTAAAAATAATAAGAAAAGAATGGTTGTCTACTTAGTCATGAGTCAATGACTAGCTAGAAATGAAGTAGATAAAATGTATCAAGTGAACTAGTTCTGTAATCTGTCGATCGAAGAATCATGAGCCCACTGAATAAAATCGACCATACAATTTATGTCACGCAGTATATCGTTCGTGAATATGTAGGAGATTGTGAAAACCAGCAGAATCAATCACAAAATCAATG
>CALYCR020003327.1:0-20017 GCA_944470395.2 Schistosoma turkestanicum
TGAATATTGCTCACTTAACTTCTCAAATATGAATACCTTGGACAAGATAAAAGTAGAAGATGTCCAACGAAGCTTCGCCCGGCAAATGCTCGGATGAAGCCATCATCTCATCGAAAAAGAAAGATTCAAACATCATTTCCTAGAACCTCTATGGTTCCGTCAGTTGAAAACAGCCAAATACTTCCCTATAAACTGATTAATAGACTCTCGTTCGTAAAATACCGCCTAATTACGAACTACGACAGTGCTTACTGACTTGGAAACAACGCGTACACACTATTAACAGCAAAATGCAAAAAATCAGGGCGTTGTAATTTCTTCGCAATACGAAACGGTCTATTGTGGAACAGATTACCAATTACTATCCGTATCTGTAAAACAATCACCAAGTTCAAGAAACTAGTAATGCTGTTGTTAGACTCTAAAGAGATTTATCGACTATTACCGGAGCTGACACCAAGTCCCGAGGCACTATTATTACAAAACAGTATTACAACACTTACTGAATTCCTGCATTTATGTAGGCGAATGAAGATATGCCACTTGCATGATAACGAACAGGCAATCGTATGAATGGAGACGATTCAAAAGAACTGAATTATCAGAAATTATATAGATATGCATGTAATGACTAGGAGGACTGTGATTTGATGATTTTGGTGAAATTTCATTTATCTTTTTTCGTTTCTTTAACACAGTTGCTCAGGAAGTCACTAATGAGCTCTTTCTCAATCTATTTTCTCGGATCAGATACATCACCCTTCTTCTTTTCGTGATGATAAGCTCTCCTACACTTAATGTTGTGTGTTTATTATTATTTCGGTCTAAGCCTTATTTTTTGTACACCTTATCATCATTCAGTGCCCCTACTAGCTCCCTGTTACAGGCGAACCAAACAACTTGGATTCCGTATGTTGAACTAAATATCCACGTAACATATCCCACTGACACTAGGTTAATGAACGCCATAAGCTGTTAAATACGGGTCAGTTATCAGGTAGTTTATAGACAAGAAGTATAGGCAGCTGATGTAACTAGATGAAGGAAAGATTGGCAAAAATTCTGGATACCAGCAGCTATCACATTACCAGACTGGAGATCAGTCTGTTGCAATATGGAAAATAATAAGGAGAAAATTCTACTGCTAATAGGAGTAAGGTTTCAGGACTACGTAAATAATGAAAAATTTAGTTTAATAGTCTGTAGTGAAGATTGTGTGAGAGGATCGAAATGTAAGCAATGGAGAGGAATCAAAGATAATAAGCGAGATAGATAAAGTTATCGATCTCAGATGGTAATAATAGCAACCAGCCGGTCTCAAGACATGCACCAGGCACAGCTAGTACATGAGGGAGATGATAATACACATGTGAGTATGTGTTTATCAAATCTCTTAATTAACTTCACTGAGGAGGCCGTGGTTACCTAGGCTGAAAGAGAATCCCAAGTTGCAGCGACTCTTGATGAGAAAAAGGGTGCTCGAACCTGAATGTTTTCTCTTTGGAGCGCAATTTTTCAGGGATTACATTGAGGGGCGTGGTGGTGATGCTCCAGTTAGATGCTCATGTTGCGATGGTTTGGAGTGCTCAATAAGTTATACGCCATTATAAGATCACCTCAAATTCGCCTGTAACTCTCTGGGGATAATCCCAAATTCTGGAGTCTATCTTCTGAAGTTTTATTCTTCAACACTCTCAACCGTTTCATTGCTCGTCCCTGCCCTAGATCCTAAAGATTTATCTGTTTTAGGGAGAGGGGGTGCCACAACGTTGTGAACCACAAGGTGTAGACGCGCGTCTGTCTTAAACAACTTTCAGAATAATTCACGGGTGATAGCATCAAGTTGTCTTTGCATAAAGTGAAGATTTTCATTTTTCTTGGCTGCGTTCCTTATATAGTTCGAACTGGTGTCGAGGCTTTCAGTGGTTGTTAAGCTGAGATTGCACTCGAAGGAAGCATTAGGGAGCGGACTTCCGTTGAGAATGTAAGTGGTTTGCATCATATGGGGGCGAATGTACATGACGTGACACTTCGGCTCATGTAGCCTTAAATTTTTTTTCACTGCACATTCCTCAATGGATGTAAGTACTTTTGAAGCCCAGTCCAATAGGGGTAATAAAATTTATTAAACTGGTAGTACATGAATCCGTAGGAACTCACAATGATTCAGGATAGTTTGAGTTTCTTGTAATCGACGATAGTTAGGCAGTATCTACGATGATGACAATTAACTCATCTACTTGAAATAGAAACTGAAAGTGATATGAAAGCTTAAAGAACCAAACGATGCGACTTTAAATAATAAATAAATTCTGAATATCAGATGAAGGAGCATTAAGACGTGAACTATGGGTAGCGGTAGGAGAGGAATCATGCTTTCGTTACCTGGTCATGTTTCCATAAATGCCAATATGGGTACAGTATATTCACAGTCTACTGGAAGCTTCTAATTTAAGTCAGGATATTAAGTGTAACATAAAATCAACCTGCTCAGCCAAGGTAAATGGAGGAAAACTTTCACAGTCAGCAGGACAAACATGTGTTTCACAAGCAGCCTGGAAAAAACGATGAACAAACACTGAATTCACTCCTAGTATATACAAAACAAATGCTTTACTAAAATAATCACAAAGTAGCGTACTAAATGAAAGAGCGAAATATAGATGTTTTAGGTCCTTACAGGTGGGAAACATGGGGTGAGGTTAAAAATGAGTACCTATGCGAGAAAATTGGAAATTCAAAGTCAATTTCAAAACGAAGGAGTTTAATAAAAATAATTTATTCTCAAATAACATGTTGCAAGAGGCACGCCAATTTTCAGGCAAGATCAAAATGTTGAGATTGCTAACATATTTTTGTAAAAGTTTGTTTAATTACTGAAATATTACACAAGATACATTCTCTTCATACTGATGACTAAGATTTTTCACATAAAATTATCGATATTTATCCAGACTCTGCATCGTACAATGCGACTAATTGGCGCGAGTTACGACGGTTGCGTTATGATGAACTGCTAATGACTGCGGAACAATTCATATGCATGTGCCACTGTCCTCTGTATGCACTTAACTCCTTCCTTTGTACGAATATGAGTATTAATGTAAGTATCACTGATGGTATCTCTCCGTTCTTCCCGCTTCTCATGTAACAGAGCGTGGTGTCTCTAGCCACATCCTTCAACAGCACATGACCTCGGCGAACGACAATTTTTTTCTATATGGTTCACTTTCAGACAAACGTTATATAACTTATACTTAAAGTCTAATTCTTTCCTTTCTTCAAAATTTTCCTCTTTAAACTTCTGGCACTGATCTAAGGGATGATTGCTTGAGCAGTCTGGACAAGGTGAACTATGTAAGGAGGTATTGCCATCATTAATGCTTGCATGTGCTACTGTTGCTATGTTGTAACTTGCGACAGCTTTCCTTTTCAAAACACCGAAATCCCTTTAGTAGACATTACCGTTGCTGTTGACAAGTAGGCCGTATCTATTATTAGCTATATCTGACTGTTCTTTTACAAATTCACAGAGGTCGTTGCATAAAGGCTCCCTACCCATGTTGAGAACTCGACAAGCTACTTTAGCCCATTCCCTCTGTAGGTATGGTAGAAGTTTTAAAAACATGCTTTCGATGGTTTGATTAAGATCAGATAGGTAGTTCATTTGTGTGAGCGCAAGCTCACAGATATACATCTCACGAGCTAGCCTTCTTAAACTATTTGGGTCGGTCTCCTTAATAGCAGGGATGTTCAACATCTTATCGATAAATGTACAGGCAACTACGTGTTTCTGACCGAATGCTTCCTCAAGAAGCTCTAACGCTTCACGATAACCTTCTTCCGGTTCAAGAAATGCACAATGAACAATAGTAGCCTTGGATTCATCATCACAATATTGATCGGGATCCGACGCTTTCATCAAAACAGTCTTCGAAATTCCGTATGCAACTCCAGTAGTTCATGTGATTACCATCAAACCTTATGATTTATCGCTTGCGTAGGTCTTAAGCTTTAGATATCATTCTTATTCAGTCCTTTCCGGCATTAATATCAGCTGTACGTGAGGCGGATGTAGATTCGTACGACATAACTTTTTCATCCTGAACTTAGTTACAATATTCCTTTCCTCATTGACGTAACAGTTCTAACTCAATTTCTCTTTCTGTCTGAGCCAGACGTACTTTATTTAATCCTAACTCTAACAAGGGATCCATTCGGAAGCTAGTTCTTCCAAACTGGTTGTAGAATTCTTTTTGAATGTTTTGTGTTTTGGAAAATCCCTCCGTCCTTTTTTGAATTGGTTGGGACCCGGGACTAGGAAAAGCGTACAGGAGTGCTTCTATTGGAAACAATTGGGACGGCCATTGTCGAAATAAATTTACAGTCTGGAAATTATTCTATAAAGGATTATACTTTGAAAATATTCATCTGAACGTGTATATTTTGGAACTATTCGGATTATTAAGAATTATAAAGAAACATTTGGAATTTTAATCGTTTATCACACTAGACTTTCTCGGAGGAAGAAGTTTGGATTATTTATCATATTCCGAAGCTGAACTGTGGAATTACTATATTTTGTATTTGGTACCTTCTTTATTGAACTTCACTTATGATGTCAAACAGAAAAAAATCACTCATGAGGAGGGTGGAAGAGCTCGACGGATCACAGGGCTCTAGGCAAGTCGTTAATGATGACTTTTTTATGGGTAACCCACATGTTATGTCTGATATTTATTATTGTAAGTCACCGTTGGCAGGCATTAAGGAAACAGGATTAAGTGAGAGTTCTAAAGTACCAGAGACCGATCAGATACGAAAGACATCGATAGAGGGTTTGGAACTACCTAAGGTTGAACTTTCATTTTTTGATGGAAGGTCTCGCGACTATTTTAGGTTCATGCGACAAATAGAGACGTTTATAGAACCTCGAATAAAGGACGATCAAGTGCGTTTATTGTATTTAATTCACTACTGTAAGGGAAAAGCAAAAAATGCGATTGAAGGCTGTATTATTATGGATCCACAAGCAGGATATAAGAGAGTTAAGGCCATTTTAAAACAGCTCTTTGGACAGTCGCATGTAATAGCCCGAGAAACCTTAGAGGATTTATTTAGAACTGGGAATGTAGATTTCAATGATCCTGAATTATTGACGCACTTGGCTATTAAAATGCAGAATGCTGCTTTAACTTTGGAACAGCTAAATTGCACAACGGAACCTAATTCCATGGTTACTTTAGAACGAATAGTCAGGCTCTTACCTCGTCGAATGCAAGCCCAGTGGGCAGAGCTAGTAATCAAGTGGGACGAAGAGGAGAGAGAGCCCAATTTTAACGATTTGACGGAATTTATTATGTCTCGTGCTAAGATAGCTAGTAGTAGGTTTGGAAGATTAGCTTATCAGGTTAAAACAGGAAATAATACGGAAGCTACTAGTGGTCTGCGTGCGAGACATGAGGATTTTTCGTTTCTACCTAAAGCACGCTCGGAAGATAAGAGATTTGTCAATTATATCACGAAAGCGTACGCTGATGAAGGACGAGTATGTGACCGTAACGATGTAAAACCTCTTGATGCGTGTCCTAGTAAGAAGCCGGTTGGTGTAACAGATAAGATGGCTTTTCTAAGTATAGAAAAGAAAGAAAAAGGCGAAAAGTGTAGGCATCAAGATGGATCCGAAGTGTGTGATGATAAAAGCCTCTTAGCTGCTCGAAAAGCCTGGAACGGTTATTTGGATTCGAGTAATCAGAGGTTAATGAGTTCAGCAAATATGAATAAGGCCCAGGCAGGATTGACTGAACGGAATAAAGCTTATTTTCGGAACCCTTCAGTTAGGGTAAATTATATAACTGGACCTAGAGTAGATTCTAGGATAAGTGATGGTGGAACAGTAACGGCTAAGAAGCCTAGGAGACAACATGATGCTACTATTACTAAGAAGCCTAAACCTCATGCTCTTTCGGATGCTACGACTAGCCATGGAAATAGTAGCCATCAGAACCTTAGTAGTGACAGTGATAATAAGGAGATAGAAAGTGTCAGAAGTCCACTTATAGGGACTAGTTTATCAACTTCATCGAATGAGCCTCCTAGTGTTTCGACGCCATCGGACCTCGTCACGAAGGTTAAGTTGATTGAAGATGCACAAGGTTGTGCAACTGTAACTGTTCATATTCCGGTTGACTGTCAGTCGAGTGATGATGAGAAGAAAGTGTTTGATGGTAACGTCCAGTCTACAGCGTTGTGTGATGACGATGCTATTGATGAGCATATGTCTTGTGTCTCTGAAACGGATGCTAATGCAGACCGAATCGACGCGACTTGTCTGACAGAACGGAATCATTTAGACGTTGATAATAAACTGGATGTCATTGATGTGACAGATGAGTTACCGACGATGACGAACACTGATCAAACCTCCTCTGTATCGGGAGATGGAAAGATAAATATTGATCCCACGTCATGCTACTTAAAGTCTTCTGGAGACGATGAAATGTCAAAATTGGAGATCCCACCCCTGCATATTATTTATGGGTCAAAAACTTCTGTTGATAAGTTAGCATCACGGACTTCATTGTATCTGCTGATCGGAGCAAGTGGTGGTGGATTGGCGACTCGTCCCCATGATAGAGAATGTAGTCTTCGGATAGGATATGACCGGTTTTACGATGTGTTGTTCATGTTCGTGTGGGTTAATTGGGTAAGGTTTATACTACCGTTAGGTCATTCCACGATAGATAGGGGAATCAAGGGCCTGATGGGAAGGTATAGGTACCTAGTTAGCTTGATAGGTCATATCCATGTTGGATGGCGGGTAGGCGTACTGCTGTAAGTCCTACACGTTATTCCGGTGTGGATTAGGGGATAACGGGGAACCCTAAATAAAGTGTCATTAACGCTTGCTCTTCTTGCATGGAGGGATTTTGCGGGCCGGTGTAGAATTCTTTTTGAATGTTTTGTGTTTTGGAAAATCCCTCCATGTTTACATATTTTTGCTATGACATGATGGACTTTTTCCTTTGACATTTTTGGTATTTTATTTGATTCCAATTTGAGATTTTATCATTGTATATTGTTATTCTTTCTATATTTTGTACTTATATTGAAGTTTTTGTGTTTGCTTCTGAACTGTACATATATTGTTTAAATCTGATATAATATGGCTACCGCCACATTTTCGGACGGACGCAGTGGCTGCTGGACTTAGCGTCACTTATTGGTTATTGTGTCGGATACTCTGCGGAGTAACTTAACCCTTGAAGAAACACAATTTCCGTAAGGCTTTGTATTTCCGTTTTTCTAGCTAATACAGAGACGTTTTCTCCTAGAATTTTGTCCTTTTTGAATTGGTTGGGACCCGGGACTAGGAAAAGCGTACAGGAGTGCTTCTATTGGAAACAATTGGGACGGCCACTGTCGAAATAAATTTACACTGGTCTTCGCTATGTGTTTCCGATTAGTGGGGAGAGAATTCGGGAATCTGATCAGTTTTATGATTCTCCGTAGACATTTGAAGGTACTCAGTATATGAACTTCTTTTGAGCTACTGGTCGAATTTTTGTAGGATTTAATTGTCCTACAGATGTGATTCTAGAACAGTAAACGCAATACCGGCGAGCACAGAGTCTTGGTAAAGCTATAGTAAAGTCAACTTGGTTTTAAACTTTATCCGTTTCTAAACAAAAAAACGATTAAATTAGTACAATAAATAAGGAAATTACAATTATCAAGTAAGACGAGCAGACGTACCGACCAGTATAGCGTGTCTGTAGAAAGTGAATAAAAACATGAGTCACATCAATATAATAAAATAATAACGTTCTTCAATCAATAGGTCATTTACAACAATGAAAGTTTACAGACCGGTCAGACTAGATAACGTGGTGAGCGCTTAAGCTAATCTGATTGGTTAGTTATTACATAACTACAATTAGTTATAAAATAACTAACAGTAGATTTCGCATCTGCTAAAACTGATATCATCTCAGTCTTGCTCAAGGTGGATAGGTTGTCAAGGCCTTAATACAGGTTTTATCTTCATCGAATTCTTGAGGCTTATAGAAGTATGGTATTATGAGACCGTTTGCATACAGGTATAGTCTTCTGAATTTGGTTGTGTAACATAAATTTTTCATGTGCGTTCGCAACAATAGAAAACCTAATATACTTCTCTGGGTATTTCCACAGGTCATTGGTCTTGATGATGAAAGGAAGTCGTTAAACAATATTATTATTATCATTGTTATTATTATTGTGCTAGAGTGTCGTTTCCTGAGCTGGATATTTTGGTTGTGAAGCTTCCATTGTTTTTCTGAACAACATAACACAAATGTCGGATAGAAGTAAATCATTTGGATCTCAAGTATGCCTCGCAGCTTTTGCTGCTAACCTCTATCTTGACTGGTTGTTATTGACCTCAAATCTGTCGTCGTCTACACCTTTACTTTGATTGTATTCCCCTACGATCAATTTCTTGATCCTATGTTTATCTATGATTTTTCTGATTGGTTGATAAACTGGATCACTGTTGATGTGCTTTTCGTTGCTGACTGACTTCTGAAAACATTCTAGTGTTCTTTCTGCTCCCTGTATCCAGTATTTCAAGATTGTTCCTGCCGTATGTGTATCCAGAGTAGTTCGAATGTACTGATATAAAGGAAGAAAGGTCGTGGTGTCTGACCGCTAGTTGGTGTTAACGCAGATGAAGCTGAAGAGAATGTCTACTTTGTCCTGTGTATAGTTATTCACAGAAGCCTATCTTGTTGATGACATTTTGTTTTCATTATTTTCTCATTTTCTTCCTCTGGTTTACTAATGAACGACTGAAGTGATTCTATTGATTTGTGTGCTACACCTATTCCAGATGGTTTCAATAATCGTGCAGTAATTTCCGTAACGTCTTCTACATGGGATGAAATTATCTGTTTCTTGGTTCCTGCACTAAGTTTCTCTTCTGTTGATGGTTTCACTAGACATTTTCCAATGAAGTTGCGTGAATAGCGATTCTTTTGGAAGATAGTCAGTAGAAACTTTTTCTTCGTTTTTTATGCTTCATGTTTGCGTCCATTTTCGAATGAAACAGATCGAAAAATATGGTGGTTGGCTGATACGGAACTATTCCAGTTTGATGAGCTGCTTCCTGTGTGGGAAGTTGTCAGAAGCCTTCTTAGAGTCTAATAGTAGGAATGATACCTGTAGCCTCTTGTCTTGTTTTTGTGTAATATCATTCAGATGGCCTAGCACGTATGTATCACATGACCCGGACCTCAGGAACCTGTGCTGGGAGGTTAGAGTGTTGAATTACCGCCTCTCTAACTACTTTGTCTATCAGCAGGAGTGTAGTGCCTAAACTCACATCATTTGCACAGCCTAAACTCCTTTGAACATAAGACTGACGGTTCTATGTTCGAATGCTGAGAGGTACAATAGTCTTAGTTGCGCAATGCCAATGAGTCCTATACCATGAAGAAACGGATGCCCAGTGCATCCATGTTTCTAATGGTGGTCTAACAACGATTGATTTGTGATTTCAATGTGTAAAAACACTAATACTCGTAGTTATAAATACTAGGCTGTTACAACATATACTAAAACCAAATATACGTGGAGACACGATTTATGTAGAAGAAAGTTTACTTGTTGATTAAGGGAAACCACAAATAGATCAGAGTTTGTAATGTCTTCAAGATTCATGGACATCCTCATTTATCGGTAAGCAAATCCTCAAAAGGAATAGTTGAGTACGTCCTCAAAATCGATCAACTAAAATAAATGTACCTGTTGTCATTTGATGTTTATGCTGACTTCATGTTTAGCAGAGACTGACTTGTATGCTCATATATCTAGAAGAAGTCTTCCATTGGTCTTAAATATATTTCACGCCCTATCAATTTCTTATTACGCCCTAATAAAATTCAGGGTTAACTACAGTTACAGAGTGAGAAGCATACTCCTAATCGCATCAATCTGGTCCTACGCTATACTTAAGATCCTGAAAATGTCACGCAGACTCAGATTCGGAAGAGGCTTTTGTCCGTAACACCTTTCATACCGATAATGCTCAAAGTCAGGTACCACCACTAGTTAGAGATACGGAAGGTCGAAAACACTTTTGAGGGATGGTTAGGATGTCGAGGTGGGAGCTAATGAATCTTGTCCGTTAATCCGAGGAGATGAGTTGTACGGCGTATACAACAGCGATGAGGTAGCGATGCATGACCGAGCACCTTCAGCTACGGTGTGTTCAGAAAAACTGGTGAGGTAAGATTCAATTTTGAGGACGTAAATAAGTATTTCTTTTGAGGATTTGCTTACCGCTACACACATCTAGGTTTGGGCCAGTCGCAAAACTCACTACTTATCTGCCGGGATGATCGAGATCGTGATAACCGGTACGCTTACGTACTGAACGGACTAATAATTTGGTATTTTCTGGTGAACTTACCTATGTTTAATCTTTACTGAAATTACTTTTTAGTTTCTCTTGTCCACACTCTTCATAGCAGGGTGACCTTCTTGAGATAATAAAAACCTACGGCAGATTACTACAAAAGATGAAATATTACGAATATAATTTTGGACGGCCATAAATAGAAGTGATCAAATTTTCCAGGAAAAGCGTCGTCATATGGTAGATGGGCTCCCCGAAATGATGGTGAACGGGTGCTACGGACTGTATACATATATTTCAAGTCAACTTGTACCAAGGTCACTTGAATAATAAGTTTGCTCTGATATATGAATGTAGATAACTGTTGTATTTATGATTTGTTCCTTTAGCTGCTCTGACTAAGTGAGAACGTGGCGTATGCGGGTAGTAGTATTTGTCATGGCACACAATATGTGAACGAAACTGTGACCAGAGATCAGGACTAAATCTAAGCGAAATTTTTACAGTCAGTGATAGTAACTGAACAAATGAAATGAAACTATGAAAATGTGAAGAGTAACAAAATTGCTTACAAAATAAGAATACTTAAACCACCTCCACCACGAAGGATATCTTCACCCACAAAATAATGCACAAGTCTCTTCAAAAAGAGAAAGTATAACGCTTGAAGTTACACCAACAGCTTATTAACGAGCATCAAAAACAGTATTTATCATCTGCTCAGGTTCAGAAAGTTACGGCTTTTAATATTCCCAGACCTCATTTTTCGGAAACTTCTTGGAGCATGATGGCTTGACAAGAATATTAGACTGCTCGTAAGATAGCAATTTTATTCGCCCATAAAACAGTCTGACAACAATATTCTGACCATTGTTGAATTGTATGAGAGGAATCGAAATCATTCAGTTATTGGCGGTTGTTTTCTATTGTACGTGCCATCGTAAAGTAATCAATTTAAATGCGTCAGACAAAATACCGTTTGTAGTTTGTTATGGTAAATTTTAAGGTGTTCCTCATGGTGTTTCTTCGCCTAACATAAAAAATCTCTATTACCTAATTTAAACTAAGCTGAAACCAATTCAATATCCAATATCCAATATCTTTTTCACGAGCTAGTGTAAACCAACTTGATTTCTTCGCGCTCGATTCTTGTACTTTCGGTACGGTTCCAGGTGTTCGGTAATGTCCAATGGATCATAGTTTTTATTACTTTTTACACTACAAATGCTTGGTTTTGGTAGCCCTCGTACTCAACAGATAATTAAAGATTGACGAGTGTCAAAGTAATTTCAGCATATATTTTCTCTGAAAATGGTGTCAAAATGAAAACATTTGATCGAAACAGCATAAGCTTTCAGATAGTACGAACTCATGTGTTACTTCGAATGAAGCCAACAGTGCTCTTAAATTATCTCTGTTCTAGACCTTCCTTTCCAGTTGTGCCCAGTTTCTCTTCATCCTCTTCATGTCTGGTTCCAGTTGTCGTCGTAACGTGTTATTTGGTATTGGTTGGTGGTTGTTTTGAGTTCCAGATGTGATTAGACTGTAGAAATGCTGCCCTTGTTTTCCTGATCTGCGCCCCAACTTCTGCATCATCCACCTTGCTTATCAGTGAGGCTGCCAAGATGTGTAAAGGTTTCTACATCTTCCAAAGCTTTTCCGTCAAGTGTGATTTGTTTGGTGCATGTTGTGTTTTGTCTAAGAAACTAAATGTTTCCCTTGTGTATGTTGAGACCTACTACTGCTGAAGTTGCTACTACACTGGTCGTCTCCCCCTGCATTTATTGTTGCGTGTGAGATAGAAGGGCCAGATCATCGGGCTGCATCGTGGCCGTCCACTGTATCCCATAATCTATTCGACCACCAGGAGAAAGAGAAGGGGTGAAAATAAGCAACCGTACTTGACTCCGGTTTTCACCTCAAACGAGTCTGTGAGCTCTCCTACTTGCACGAGTTTGCAGTTTAATCCATCATAAGAATCCCGTATTATGATGAATACCTTACCAGGCACACTGTAATGTCCAGGAAGCTTCCATAGTGTCACCCTGTCCACACTATCAAATACTTTCTCACAGTCAATGAAGTTGGTGTGGAGCGGGGAATTTCATCAAACTGATTGTTCCACAATGATCCGGAGTGTTGCGATTTGGTCGGTATACGACAGATCCTTACGGAACCCAGCCCTCTGATCTCGAAGTTAATCGTCTAGAGAGTGTTTCATTCTGTTCAACAACACTCTGTTGAAGGCTTTCCCTTTTGGACCAACATTGATCAGAACGTCCTTGGGTACTGCTTCAATGTTCGGTGGGTTCAGTGCGGCTGTTCGATTCGAGAGTTCTTTGAAGTGCCCTACACCTGTTCCGCCGTTCTTCAGTGTTGCCAATTACTTTTCCTTGTTTTTCACTGGTCATTCTGGTTTACGATAGTTTTTGGCAAACTTCGTTGTATCGTACAATTGTCTCAGGTTTCCTTCTTTTGGAGCTTTTTCTGTTGTCGTTGCTAGGTCTTGCAGATATTTCAGTTTGTCAGCTTTGACGTTCCTCTTCACCTGTTTATTTACTTGTACCACGGATTTCTCTGCTCTTGTTTGGCTGATATTCATTGCAGCCTTCTTGTTCTTCGTTTCTTGAATCTTGTCCAGAGTATCCACAGGGATCCATCCCATGTGATGGTGCTTCTTGTGGCCCAGAACCTCACGACATGTTAGAGCCAATGCCTCTTTGATCCCTGTCCAGTTGTTCTCCATGATAGTTTCCTCTCCATTGAGTAGATCGTGAAAGTTCTGAAACCTATTGCTTAGGGCTATTTTGAGTCAGTTGAGTCTGTCAGTATCCTGAAGAAAAGTTCTCTTAGATTTTTGTGATGTCCGCCCCGTTGTCCAGTGCTACTTGAGTTTGTTTCATCTTTGAAACCAGCAACTGATGATCTGAGTCTATGCCAGCCACTCCCTTGATCCTCCACGGTACCTCTAAACTTCTTATTGATGTGGATGTGATCGGTCTGGTTTTGTGTAGTCTGATCTTGTGAAATCCATGTAACTTTGTGTTTGGCTTTGCTAACCAGATATACTATTCGAGTTTATGCCGTAATTTAGTGCGACTAGTCGTTAAATAATTTTCAAAATCCGATTCAGTTTATGTGTAGCATTTTCTTCTTCATGGCCGAAATATAATCGCATCTCTTCTAAAACTAGTCTTTCGTATCCAACCTGCATCCGATGTTTCTGTGATCCCAAGTACCACTAGGTTGTACCTTTTTATTTCCGTAGCAACGTGAGTAGTTCTTCTGGTCTCGCCTAATGTATGGACGTTCTATGTACCTGTATTAAGGGTTGCTCTGGTTATCGGAATGGGCATTGGTCTTGTGACTCCTGAAGAAACTTGGCTTTCATCATCAGACGTCATAACTTTTAAATGAAAAGCTTCCAACTTACAGAGCGGATTTAAGTAAAATTGACTTACGGTTAGCGCTTTTTTGGCAAGTTAGTTTTCTACAGGGTTGGGTCGCTAACCCCACATTCAGCCCTCTTCCATTGTCCGGGCTTGGAACTGACAGTAGCCCCAGAGGGTCTCCAGGCGGAGCTTTTCAAATAGTGCTTGGTTGTAAATGAATTTACGTCTGTAACATAACATTTGTATGATATTCTCCAATCAACCATATCTTTACTCCATTTTTTACCCTAAGTTGTAATCCTTTGCTTTCTAGGTTTTTATGGATATACAACGTCTTACTGGTGAAGAGAAACTGAAACTTAGTCGTATTTACTTTTTCGGTAGGTTATTCTTGTTGCGCAAAACCAATTTTGTTAATAGCTGGAATCGGATTTCTTCCTTTCCTCTGGTGGATTAACGTATTTTGTTTTCTAAAGGAGTTATCCACCCCACAGTCCTATCCAGAATTTGAGCTGGTTAAAAAATGTACTAGAACATTTCATTTAAGTTTTATTCGTAGATACCACTTTCAGTTTAATTGGAGCATTGGCTTGGACAGTTGTCTTTGCTGTTTGGATTGTTATTTTCCTAAATTTTAGAGTTAGTTGGGGTGACTTGGGAGATCGTTTGTCATTTAACATACCTCCTGGTGTATTATAATGAAGATACTAATAGAGGATAGCGAATGCTCTCCTAATGGGTCTGTTTGGGAGGTTACAGACTTATTAAATGAGGATGCTGTCATCGGCGAAACCCCTTGTATCTACACTTCTTCATCTGGATCTCGACACATCTTCATATCTGCAAAATCTGGATTTATGGTAATTTACAGATAAGAAGAAATTATACCTTTTATAGGGTCAGATCCTGTACATAAGTCGTCATGTGGACCGTTTGCTATATAAATATCATATTTCATCTCAGTTTGGTCCCTCAAAGCCATCTGAATTTTGGATTCACGGCATAGGACCGCTTAGTATTATGAGAGTAGCTGAGTTGGCTTTACATTTAAGCCATCGATTATATCCTGGACACCTCAAAATATCAACTTACACAAGCAGCTGTTCAACTAAGAAACATGTGAGTCGATATTTTTTGAGTTCATAGTTTGCAAGATACATTTTGTTCGAAGATATCCAACCCACAAGATACCGCTCTCGATCGATTTCCAGCACCACTAAGATCATACCGAACGTCCTAAAATCATTGCTTTCATTCATTCATTTTCCAGATTATATCTCAAGTAGAAAATGAGCGAATCTTGATCAGAGAAGAACCTCGAACTAAAGGTGCTATTCATGTTCACATTCGCTTGGTCCACACACGCGATACTGAGACGCTTTCATAATTCATAAAAATACCTCAGTAACATATGTTACTTCATATCGCCAATCAATATTTTAACTGTCTCTATAATATCTAACTAACCTAATGTACATCGAGTCAAATAAATAATAATTCTAACTGTACGTTTTCATTTCATCTTAAATACTTGTTTGCTTGTTCACTGTGCTAATATTCTAGTTATGGAAAACAAGATTTCTGATGACCCTGTGCCTTATCATTCTATATGGTATTCATCTATATATGACTACATGTAAAGCTTTCACAAAGATCATTGCATTTCAAGTGTAGTGTTTCGTTTGGTTTATGTAACCTAAGTGGGTCTCTTTTTACATCTCAATCTTTTTTTCACGGAATTGTGGCTATTGTGTCACGATGTTCCACACTATTGAATGTTTAAAAACCCTACATCAGATCCTATGAGTGAAATATGTTAACATTTCTGTGATCTGTTCAAAAACGTAACATTAGATAAACATCTCTTACATGGTCATTTTTAAGTAAAGTTCCCTGTAGTGCCGAACCACTTCGTTTCGATGTTATATTCACAAAATCCCTACCGTAGCTGCCACCTTGACGTGGTGGTCGGGCTTGACTATCGTCATGACCGAGCCGAGCTATACTGGCTGGAACATATGTTCCTGAAGGTTCTACCATGCCAGGCAGGTCGATTGGAGAACGATGAGACTAAAAGCAGCTACCCAAGGTCTGAGGGTAAAGTCGTACTGCTGACTGCAGAGGGGTGTGACAGCAGTAAGGTGTTTCCCTCGGACAACCAGCATCTGCAGCGATGCTGCCCTCTCATAAGGAAGGAGGGGTTAGAAAAGGTCGACCGTAAAAAGGTCACACCTCACCCTACCTCACACTGCACAGCTAATGCAAACAATGCGAGTTCACGAAACGTCATTTCTGATCTCCTGAAACTTCGTTCTAAATTACATGTAGCTTTTAATGTCCGAATATTGTGTCAAATAGGGCAACAGGCTTCGTTAGCTAGAACTTTAGAATCTCGCTCCATCGATGTATGCTGCTTCTCGGAAACGCGCATACAGGATCCTAGTAAAGTCATTAATCTGATTTCGCCTTGTCAAAACAAAGAAGCAACCCGATTTACTCTTCCTATATCCGGTATCCCTGATGCTGCTTCCAGGGGTCTCGCTGGTGTAGGTATAGCATTGAGTCGTAAGGCAGAACTAGCGCTCCTAGACTGGATCCCTGTAGATAGTCCTTTGTGCGCCGTCCGACAGAACGGGACAGTAAGGACTCGGAAAGATAGGGACACTCGCCGTTGCCTCTTCATCGTGTCTGCCTATGCCCCCACTGACTGCAGTTCAGACGAAGTTAAAGACGAGTTTTACAGAAAGCCTTCCAACCTCCTCCAAAAAGTTAGGCACTCTGATGTGCTAATAATGGCTGGTGACTTTAATGCTCAAGTAGGTAGACTAAGTGAAAATGAAAGACACCTTGGTGGATGTTATGGTGTCGCGGCTCAGAGAACAGACAATGGTGACCGTCTGTTGCAAGTATGCTCAGATAACCGCCTATTTCTAGGAAACACTAACTTTAGGCATAAGAAAAAGCACCTTTTGACCTGGCGACCCCCGAAGTCGTCTCAAAGTTGAACGCAACTAGATCACATTGCCATCAGCCAACGATGAAGGGGTTCGATAGAGGACTGTCGCTCGTTCTGGGGCACATGTTTAGATTCAGATCATGCCCTAGTGCGAGCTCATATAAGTCTGAGGCTTACTGGGCGTAGGAAAGACACCGTAAGAAAGCCTCTTAGGGTTCTACTTAATGACAATGAGGCTAAAAATATATTGCAGAAACAACTAGACAGACAGTTAGGCGACCATTCAAGCGATTCCCATCCGGAGGCAGGTTGGAATCATATCAAGAAGGCTGTGGAAACAGCAGTGGTATCTGCTGGTAAGGTTAACCATAAGGTTGACCATAAGGCTAGAATGAAGCCATGGATCACTGTAGCATCAACCGAACTGATGGATGCTCGAAAACTCATCCCACCTGGCTCTGAACATAATGAGGAACGAAGTCAGCTTAAGCGCAGGCTGATAAAAAGCCTGCGCAACGACCGTGAACAGTGGTGGGTGGCGAAAGTAAAGGCGATGGAAAAGGCAGCGGCGATAGGCAACAGTAGACAACTTTTCGACTTATCAAGGAAACTGGTATTAGGAATCCTAGTGTAAGTGAGACAATCTCGGAAAATGATGGGACTATTATTTATTCTCAATCCAGGAAACTGGACCGATGAGCAGAACACTTTAGGGATCATTTCAACTAGCCTCGAGCCACTCTTCGGTTACCCATGATCTCCAGTCACCCCGAATGGCAAATCGACATAAGTCCCCTTAGGCTTTACGAAGTTGAGAAAGCGTTAAGAAATCTGAATCGAGGGCGAGCTGCAGGTCCTGATAGACTGACCCCTGGGGTGTTTAAGGATGGTGGTCCAGTTTTAGCAGCTAGGTTGACTGAGATCTTAGATAGAATCTGGCAACTGGACGTAATCCCATCCGACTGATCTCAATCACTGGTTGTCCCAATTTATAAGAAAGGACAAAAGTCTTCTTGTGACAATCACAGGGGAATAAGTCTAACTAATATAGTTTCTAAATTGTTAGCCTCCATTATATTTAGACGCCTTACTAGTGCTCGTGAAGAGCATACTAGAGAAAACCAGTCTGGTTTTCGACCTGGACGTGGCTGTATGGACCACATTTTCACGCTACGGCAGGTCCTGGAACACAGACACACATTTAGACGTCCTACAATAGTTGTTTTCCTGGAACTTAAGGCGGCATTTGACTCAGTGGATCGTGAGGTTCTGTGGCAGTGTCTGTCATTGAAAGGTGTACCGAAGAAGTACATTAACCTCATAAAAGCTCTCTACTCGAACACCACTGGTCGAGTGAGAGCTTATGGCGAACTGTCAACGGAATTCTTTACCTCAAGGGGTGTCCGTCAGGGCTGTCCTTTCTCTCCATTCTTGTTTAATTTTATCATAGACATGCTCCTAGAAATAACCTTATCCTCGTCTGAATTTTCAGGAGTAGACCTATTACCAGGAGGCTCGCTTATCGACTTAGAATATGCCGATGACATTGTCCTACTTGGTGAAGACGCTGACAAAATGCAGTCTTCTGACCACCCTAAGCAACAATGCAAGCATGTTCGGGATGCGGTTTTCTTCCTCGAAATGCAAAATGTTGCTTCAAGATTGGGTTTCATCGGCACGTGAACTAGTGATAGGGAGTGAAGTAGTCAAACGTGTAGACCGCTTCACTTATCTTGGGAGTCTCATCAGCGCTGATGGCCTGGTGACTAACGAAATCTCAGCTTGGATACAGAAGGCTCGATTGGCTTTTGCCAACCTGCGTCACCAATGGTGCAGGCGAGATATACGCTCGCTAACCAAAGGACGAGTGTACTGTGCAGCAGTTCGCTCCGTCCTACTGTACGGATGCGAGACTTGGCCGTTAAGAGTGGAGGACTTCCGAAGGTTACTAGTCTTCGATCATCGATGTCTCCGAAGCATTACTTGTGTATCATGAGACGACCGTAAAAGCAATGCTGTCGTTAGGAAACGAGTTCTAGGTAAGGATGGCAGGTTAATAGATGAAGTGGTGAAACTTCATCAGTTGAGGTGGTTGGGACATGTGTTACGTATGGCTAACCACCGACTGCCGCGACGAGCTATGTTCTGCAGTGTAGGAGTAGATTGGAAGAAAGCTAGGGTCGGCCAAACCAAAACATGGCAGAAATCCATGAAGTCACTGACAAGTGGACTGAGTCATGTTGGTAGATGTAGGCTACCTGGTTGGGGTCCACGAGACCAAAGTCACCAGTGATTAGAGACCTTGAACGACATGACTCGAAATCGTTTACAATGGCTCAGGTGCATCCATTCTTTGTGTTCTATGAAATTCTAACCTTCTGCATTCCTCATAATCTCTACCTTTCTCCTCCTAAATTTATCTTACTGAATTAAACTTCTCGAATCATATCTTCGCTCCCTAATCTTCTCCATTACTGCTAATACTTCTATTACTGCTATCACTCTTGGATTTGAACTGACAGTTGCGTTTCTGTGCTGATGGGGTATGGCTACGTGAACTGATGTACGTACGTACGAAGTTCTGCGTTGTATCTATCTGTCTGTCTGTCTATATTCACAAAATCTTATGACCTAGGCGTCTTAATAAATGATCTTGCGTTTTAAACAAGTACTCAGTCAGCAGCATCTTAGAACTGGTACGTACATTCATCAGTTCAAGTCGCGGTACCATGTTAGCACAGAGATACAATTGCCATTTCGAATCTCATGGTAGTGGAAGTAGTAGCATTACTAGCGGTAATGGAAAAGATCAAGAATCGAAGATATGGTTCCAGAAGTATATCCCAGTGAGGTAAATTTGAAAAGAGAAAAATCAGTCACAAGGAACTTAAAATATTAGAATTTGAGTGAGGACAAAGAATGGATGCCCCCACGCCATTGTAAACGATTTTGAGCCATCTCACTCAAAGTCTCTAAACATTGGTTACTGTCGTCTCGTGGACCCCAACCAGGTAGCCTACATCTACCGACATGGTTCAGTTCAGTTGTCAACAGCTTCATAAAATGGAGCTATGTTTTGGTTTGGCCACCACTAGCTTACTTCCGACCTACCCCTACGTCAGACAACATGGCTCATCAAAGCAGTCGGTGGTTAGGCATAGGTAACACATGTCCCAATCACGTCGATTGATGAAGTTTCAGTACTTAATCCATTGATTTGCCATCCTTACTTAGTACCCTTTTCCTAACCCCAGCATTGCTTACTCGATGGTT
>CALYCR020003328.1:0-28213 GCA_944470395.2 Schistosoma turkestanicum
AAATGTGATTATTCCCAGAATCCATACATGGAATATTCACCCAGCAAACACTCGATTTTACTTTTGATGGTATAGTCAACATGGAAAGAGAATCATTCCAAATAAGAACTGCAAGATTTGAAGATGAACAGTCTTACATTTCATTCTCAGTAGCTGATATCAGTTGAGGATTTGTTGATAACTTAAGATTGTTAAATAGTTGCTTCATTCCAGTTTAGGACAGTTAGCTGCCACGATCCCATCCGATGAAAAGTAAGAGGTGGATATCTTCCAGTGAGAACAATACCTTAGAACCATGCAGCCAGAATCCTAGGGCTCACGTTCTCCAATTTGTGTCAGTTCACTATATGGATTCACTGTCTCCAAATATCGTTAGTGAGTAACAGTTTCACTCTCAACCCGATCGTTCCTACTTGTCACAGTTCCGACTAGTTTCATAAAATATATCTAGAAGTTAGCTATTGTTATTAGCACTAAATTGTAAAGATACTGTAATTCTAAAAAATAACCATGGACAAATTATTACATTGATTGCACAGCTAGTTTACACATGTTTCATACAGTTGATACTCATAAGTGTAGACTCTGAAAGTTAGTGAATCTTCATAAACTGTATAAGTGTTCAAACATGACCTTTGACTTTGAATTATAGTAGGTATTTGGTTCATCAGTTCACAGTCGGTTGGTGACGTTCTAAATGAGTTCATAAACACGTTACTCTGTATATTCTATCACAAAACCGTACACAAATTTAGTGAGTATTTAATGAAAACATTGAAGAAAAGTTAGCTTATTCAAAGGTGAATTTAAATTTTTACATTTGACCTAGATAAATCCATCCTGTTCCGTAGCACAGTAGTTGATAGTGAATGAAGTAACATTTGTAAAAACCATATACTACCAGATGTTCCTTTCTCTTTCAGCTTAAAGTTTTATTTATCTTACCGTTCACAATTCTTAGGCTTTCAAAAATCAGTATTTCACATTTTGTTCACCAGGGCAGACATTGATTCAACTCTTTGGTTTAAGTGAGTTAGTTTAACTGAACTAAGATTACGTTGACTAACTACATAATATCCATGCTGGTCTATAACAGAATTATCAGCATGGAATTCCGTCAAGTTGAAGCAAATTTCGTCAAGCTACAATATTGCATTAGGATGAGATGACCTGGGTCCTGGTCTAACTGAATTCTAATTGTACTTTAAAAATTTGCAAACATGTGAGTTATTGAAAAATCGAGTACTTCCCCTGCATTTTATCTCAGTTTCTGTCAATAATACCACTTCTGTTTCCAGTATTATCGGCACTTCAGAACACTTGAATACTTTATCATTGTTTCACAACATGTAAGGAAATGTATGCAGAGATTCGCTACAGAAAAGTCGAATCAGTCGCTTGTGATAGATTTGCTGTACAGAGCAAAAGAATGAAATTACAAACAAATTAAATATAAATTATAAAACAAACAAACTTATACTCACTTAACTATGTATACATACACATATTATGGAATGTTATTTTTACAACAGAAACATTGTTATAATCATATTCTATTACTGACCAAAGTATATAGTTAATTGAACATGTCTATTGGAATTATTTATTGATAATTATTTGACTGCATTATGTAAAATGTATGAAAATGTAAAATTTCGCAGTTTAAAACGTAAAGTAAATATTAACTTCTAAACTAAAATAAATATTTAACACATATATTTGTAAAAAATGACATAAAACTAGTGCATGATTTCATGCAATGTAACATTGAAATTGACCTACATCAAAAAAGTATGATAAATGATTATTTTGTAAATGGTAGATTAATATCGATTGGGGCTTCGAGAATTGTGTACTATTAAATGGACGTTTCTCCATAGTTTCTTCGTATTCAATAGAGCTCACGTTCATGTTTGTAAGAGTTTGACTTGAGAACCTTAGAGACAAATTGTAACATTGAATGCAGATTAACTGTATGGTTTTTTCAATTAGAGCTATGAAGAATAGTGGTTTACACATTCAAATCACCAATCAATCATTGTTAGAACAACATCAGATACATGGAAGCACTGGATGGCCGTGTTGTCCTGTTATGGGGCTCAGCAATGTGCATCCACGATTCGTGCACCCCGCATGATTCTAACCGAGCACCTTTGGTCTTGCGCGCAAATACCTAGCGTCTGGACAACGACACGTTACCAGAAAGATAGTTAGTCATTGAATAACTCATTGAAATGTACTTCACACTCACAGGAAACCCAGTGAAAGCTTTGAATAATCACTAACACTTCTATAAAACTAACATTCGGTCTATTATAGTTCTGCATCCGATTCGTTGAACTATTGAAACAAAGTCAAAAGTACTTTCATTATAATTTGATATGATCAACATTATTTCCTATGGAAATTAGATAACTGGTGGGAAGTTCCTCCATCTTCTTTGCAAGAATGATGATGTCCAAATAATCTGTTGGATGAACAACAATCTGAAATATGACAGTATGGTCCGGCTTGGAATATGACTAGAGATGATTTGGCAATTCCAAGTACTAACTCGCTCACAACAATGAAAGTACTCAGTGTAAACACTCTGTAAATCACATGGTATTTCTTCACTCATTTACGTGTTTCAATTCATTCTGATTTGCCTGTTTTACATATGATCGGTCACAAATCTCCTATTTGTAAACAATGAATTCCAAGGAATTAAACTATAGAGCCACTGATTCCAGAACTCTTTTTTCATCCTGTGTCCAGTTTCATTCTCACGGTTTTATGAGTTATCTTATTTAGTGAGCATTCTGTCATTTTTCGAAAAAGTAAATGAAACCATTTTAAGTTAACAATCGAAAGTACATTGAGCTACAGAGAAAAAAACTCAACTGTACACTATCGAATTCCGAAATGTAAACTGAGGCCATTACAAGATTTTATTCATATTTATATATATTAAAGAATCTCATAGTGTAGTGAACGAGAACACAGGTGGGGCAACCGAATTGTATTCAACGAACATTACAGAGTTACTCAGTAAAATTGGAAAACCATATCGTAAATCCTTAATTTGCGAAATATCAGTCCATCATATCGAACTGGACTGTTCCTGCTGCAAAACATCAATCCAATGTCACTGTTCATACGTTTCATACAAACTCCATTGTTTTCTAACTCTTCCTTTCTTGATCTTCCCCCATCTTCGGCTGCCAGACATTACGTTGACGCTTAAGTCATATACTACTTATAAGTAGCTCACATCACAATAGTACTTGATATGTAACTCTCTAAGAACTTATTGTCTTAATAAAACTAAAATTACATTGATAGATTTTCATTTGACGAATCGATTGTTAGACATTATCTACGGACTCCTGTTTGAACATAGACTAGTAAAATTCTAGGGTTTTCTTACAAATTTAGAGTATTAATTTTTTATTTTAGGAAACAGATGGAAAACTATGGAGCAATAGACAATTATATTTTTGTAGTTTTGAATTCGTACAGATCTATAGACTGAAACTTTATTGAAGTAGCTGCTTTGTTGAATAAAAGTGAAAGAGTGAGGATCAACCAGTAAATTCAGAGATTTCTATCTATTTATCTTTCTTTCTATCGGTAAGTATACAGGGAATATACTTCCTGCACTCCCTTATATATCATAACTTAAACTCACTGGTAAAAGCCAGAATTCTCAGCACTATTGAACATCTGAAACAGAACAATTTACTCTGTTACTTGATATATTCTGTTATCAATATATAATCTTCGCTACACTGTATCATCATTCAAAATTATAATTCGATATTATACTGTCCGGTAGCTTCTGAGTTCCATGTGACCCCAAAATACTTGAAATTACAAACATTCAACATACTTATTCAGTGAATATCACACTAAACCAACTGCATTGTGAACTTACATTTTCATCTGGCCACTTTGATCTTGACAGCTGGGTGGTAACATTAGGCCTCACACAGAAAGACTTTGCTATACCTCTGCTATGCGAACAAACAGTTGGCAATTTAGAATCTGCCCTGCTACATTTTTAAGTAGTCTATTAGAAATAACAAAAATTCAAACTATTTCGTTTGTATTCTACCAACTTTACGAAGTAATTGATTTACTATCTACATATTTACGCTAACTTACTTCACTTAATAGATGTTTGTAACTACTTATGCAATCAGTGCCTAATTGTAAACAGATGTCATCATTCGTGTGTGAACAATATAATTTTCTTTAACAATATCAAGGAGAGAGAAAGAAGAGATGAGGAGGGAGAGAATGAAACAAATGAAAAGAGAGAAGATATAAGAAATGCAACATTGACAATGTTTTGATTCTTATTTTAAAAAACTGATGTACAGAATCAGTTAACAAGCTAGCGAACAAGCAAAACATGGAGGAGAGAATCAAAGATGAAACATTGAAGAAAAACATCTGTCGGAAGAAGCAACAAAGTACAAAATAAGCTAAAAAAAATTGCAGGAATAACCAATGAAGGAGTTATTTACACATGTTTACAGATATTCAACAGACAAAAGAACAATAAGCGTGAAATTGATTAGGAAGAGAATGGAAATCGGTTTTTTGTTATTATTTAGTTACAATGTGTTAGCGGAAATATTCAAATGTGGTGAATGAAGCGAAAAATGACCGACACGATTTCAGAAGTATCTGTGGATGTGTCAGTTAGTTTATGCGTTTTCAGTGTAATTTAGTACGTAGCACTATTGCATTTCATGACTCACTTCTCTTAATTTGGTTTCCAAACTAATTACAAAATAATGTCGTAGGCTGTTGGTTCTATTCCTCTGAAGTACTTTTTTCACACTTGATTTGCAGTACTTCTTCTCTAGGAATTAACACTAGAAAGGTTTTTCATCATGGTATAAAATTCTCTGTGCGTGTGCATTTACAACCCGATAAGGGATTGAATCAGTGGTTTTTAGGTTTTGTGACCAACACATTTTCTTTAAACCACTCAGTCCTCATTGAATGGTTTACATTTTCAACTTTAGGTAATTTCAATATAGTGTGGTAATCGTCTAATTCTATTGGTGATTCCCTGTCTCATACCTATTGTGACTAAATTCCTCTAGTCTTGATTTCCTGATGGAGCTTCTGACATCCTTATTGACATCAATTACCAGTTATTACATGACTATATAGCTGATCTCATTCAGTAATAAAAATCATCTGAAAATTTATCTCGTTATGTTTATATTCAACTCATATGGAACGATTCGCTTTGCATGATGGTTTCATGATGTTTAATAAATAATATGCTGAAAACCGTTTGTGCATTTATAACAGCATTAACTGTTAGACTTGAGCGAATTCAACCAAACAAATGTATAAGTTTAAAACAATTTCTGTTGATTTCAACAAAGATAAAACATCCATGAAGATAGTTAGGCGACCTAAGTTGCTTGTTTATCAATTTCTTAATGATGGACATTTACTGTTTCTCAACTCTGTTTCGCATAGAACTACACTAAATATTCGGATGTGTTCTGTGAATGATACATAGAGTTTAGAGTTGCAACAATATCTATTCAAATCTTATTGCTGAATTAAATCACTGTCTAAATTCAACTTCGGTGTTCAGGAAGCTATTGTGATCAGTGACCCGGACACTAGTTTGTCAAAAGCTGAGACCTCATGTTTTGGAAGCAAGACTCAATTTATGTCGTAGCACCAGAAAAATTAAATGTAGAACTTTCTGCTATTCGGACATTTCAAAATATTAATTCGAGTTTTTCATATGCAAATGGTATTTAGCAGTATGAGTGCGATTATCTCACTGGATTCAAGTGGATATGTGAAGATGATCTCAGCAACTTTTTTCGTCAATATGTTTACATTTTATAAGTACAATAGGTACATGAGCATCTGTTTCATATATATTGATCAGTGTTCTAATCTTATCACTACCCCACCAAACAGAGGAAAACGATGATATCATGCTACCTGGCAGTGAAATGAGGATCAGTATGAACATAACTATTTAGGAGGTTGCGTTGTTTGTATTCCTTACCCACCAAAAATATTGTTAATCACCTTTGTGAAAATACTCATCATTTTCATAATGAACTTAAATGATTGCAATTCGTCCTAGTACATATCTTTATGACTTTCGGATTCACTGATAAGGTTATGACTTTTTCTCAATATTTTTCTCCCTATAGTCTTTGAGATCAGGTTACAGTGATTACTAATCATACGAAATGCCCTATAAAATTCTAAGTTTATCTCTTTATCTGAATAACAGTCAAAACGACAAAACTTGAAGAAAATTTATGATGATGAGGTGAATAAACCACTGAACTCAATACATATTTGTTTGTGCTTGTGAATGTTAAGGTTATTTAAGTAAACTGTATCACATTCTCCATTCGGATTATAAAAGTCCACATTAATAAATACTTGAGTTTTGTAACATAATGAATGTGGTGTGAAAGTGTGGTGCAAATACTTACTGCCAGGTAGATTTTGATACATTGGTTTAATATTAGTAGCCATTTTGAACACGATCACAGAGGATATTGTTGTGTCATAGGGACATATTCGTACTAACCTCTTCGTTTGTATGTATCCAAATTACATACACCATTATGCAAATATCTACTTAATGTACGTGATTTCAAAGTATTTCGGTCAAAATTGATAAATTCATATTAAATCCATCACAATAAAAAATCAGGGGATATTAAAACGTCTTCTAGATAAGACGTTTACCTTACATGCGTGCGTAGATTAGTACTAAGGAGAAGAGGACAACACATTCTTCGAAAACCCTATTTACATGACAACAATCAGGTATCACAAATATTGTTTGTCGTGTACTGGCACTCTCCAGCAATTCAATGTAACAATGCAAAATATTATGTATTGATATTAAATTAAGAGTGATTTGCAGTGGTAGTACTATGGTTGATACTAGCAGATAAATCTGACTCAGTAGATGGAAAGAGAACGTGTTAGTGTTTGTAATGATACGTGGTTGCTCAACAAATTCTGTTTTTCGATTTAGAGAGGGGTTCATAACTGCTTCTCTTGGAACAACACTTCGAATGCACACAAATCAAGTCTAATTAAACAGGTATGAAATTAGTTACCATCTCAGTCAACAAGCGGTCAGCTGAAACCAACATAACTCTTCCAACCATGACGTTAGGTAACTCAGCTTAGAATTTCATAGTTAGTATCAGCTTCTTTACCTGAGATTATAAGTCACTCTTGTCGACGAGTTCCAATCAGTATGAAAATTTGGTGATAATCTTCCAACTAGTTAATTAAAACCACCTAACATCAGTAATCCAACGTATCAAAAGTCGTTAGATGTTCAAACTTGACAAATGACAATGGAATCCTGGGACAATATTCTTCAAACTGTCAATTATTCTAGGAATTGAATTTTATTGATATCACTACAAAATGATTTTCATCCCGACACCTGGAAGGTAGGAGAATTGTATTGTATTGCATATTCACTGTTTTTTATTCAAGAAACAACAAAAATTCCGAATTTCATCTTCACACGAATTAAGAATAGTTGAAAATGGAAATTTTACATTTCATTGATTACAGTTCCCATCAAACTGCTACGGATTACTTTGTTTCCAAAAACTGTCAATAATATATCGCCAAAAGTGAAAATCCCTGATTCTGAATACACATTGTCTTTGTTTGCTTGCTAACTTTATTTAGTTTGTTTCCGGTGTTATTTCAACTCATCTATCTAAAATCTTCTTGTTTCTTTCAATGATAAATATCTTACACTAACAAGATAGTGGATTTGTGAAGAATTGTTTACATCACTTGAAACTAGGACTTCATGAACTGATATCATTTGGAGAATCATTGAAAACCGCAAGCTGTGCTCTTAAGCAAGTGTCTTGTTCTATTGAATTCATCATACTTGAGGTTATCAGTGAGCATTACTGAACAGTTTCAAACAAAAACAAAACAACTACTTAATATTCATTGGTTTTCACAAACCCAATTGATGATATCAGTCTGAACGAAAAAGATGCTTGATGATGTATATTTCATGCAGAAACATGCACCTTCTTCGATGGCTTTTTATCTATTCACTAACTCTCTCATTCGCTCTCTCTCTATAGAGGTATAGAAGAAAATCTCGAGCCCATCAAACATGCAATTCCCTTAACAGTACGACATGAAACACTTAATCATTGACACGTTGTTTTTTCATCGAATTTTTCGTTCTTTTTCATTTGTCTTTTTATTATGTAATTATTCAAAGTCGATTGGATGGTAAGCTTTAACTTTTATTATTATTATTATTATTATTATTATTATTATTATTATTAAGGACAACAAATCTACTCTGATTGTCAGTCATGAAACTTCAGCGAGAAATATTATATAGACTATGAAAAGGGAGATTTAATTGCCAAATGAAGGAAATATAAGTCTTAACGTGTGAATATTTAACACACACATTATACTTTTGTTGTTATTGCATACTGAAAATGCTTGCAGTCAGAAGACTCTGAATTTTGTCAGCGTCTCCATCGAATAGAACTATGTCATCGGCATATTCTAAGTCAGCAAGCGTGTCTCCTAGTAGAAGGTCCACTCCTGAAGAGTCAGAAGATGATAATGTTAACCCTAAAAACATATCTACGACAAAGTTAGACAAGGATTTGAAAAGTGGACAGGCCTGACGGACACCACTTGAATTAAGGAATTCCGATTATAGTTCGCTATAGACAGTCACTTGACCTGTAGTGTTCGAGCAGAGAGGTTAATGTACTTCTTTGGTACACCTTTCGATGACAGACAATGCCAATGAACCTGGAGATCGTGGGCAACCGAAGTGTGGCTGAAGGCCAGCTGAATTGGTCCATTTAGTGTTCTGCCCATCGGTCCAATCTCCTGGATTGAGAGTGAATCATATGCCCATCCTTTTCTGAGATGGTTTTGCTAACAGATGGATTTCTAATATTGTTTTTCTTAATGAGTCCAAATAGTTGCCTATTGCCACTGCCTTTCCCATCTCTCTAGCTTTCGCCACCCACCACTGTTCGCGATCATTTTGCAGGCTTTTTATAAGCCGCGCCTAGTCTGGCTTCGGTCTTCATCATGTTCAGAGTCAGGTGGGATGAGTTTACGAGCATCCATCAGTTCGGTAGATGCTACTGAGTTCCACAGCTTTATTCTAGCCTTATGGTTAACCTTACTAGCAGATATCACTTCTGTTTCCACAGCCTTCTGGATATCATTCCAACCTGCCTCCAGATTGGAATCACTTACATGGTCGCCTAACTGTCTTTCTAGTTGTTCCTGAAATATGTTCGTAGCTCTACAATCATTTGGTAGAACCCTAAGAGGTTTCCTCGCGGTGTCTTTCCTACGTCCAGTAAGTCACAAACCAATACGTGATCTCACTAGAGCATGAACTGAATCTAAACATGTGCCCCAGAACGAGCGACAGTCTTCTATTGAACCCCTCCATCAGTGGCTGATGGCAATGTGATCTAGTTGGGTCCAACGTTGAGACGGCTTTGTGGGTCGCCAGGTCAAACGATGTTTCTCCTTATGCTTAAAGTTAGTGTTTGCTAGGAATAGGTGGTTATCTGAGCATAGTTGCAACAGACGTTCGCCATTGTCTGTTCTCTGAGCCGCGACACCATAATATCCACCTAGGTGTCTTTCCTTTCTAATTAGTCTACCTACTTGTGCATTGAAGTCACCAGTCATCATTACTACATCAGACCGCCTAACTTTTTGGAGGAGGTCCGAAAGCTTTCTGTAAAACTCATCTTTCACCTGGTCTGAAGTGCAGTCAACGGGAGCAACGGCGAATGTCCCTATCTTTACGAATCCTTACTGTCTCGTTTAGTCGGACAGCACACAAGCGACTATCTACTGGGATCCAATGTTGGCGAGCTAATTCTGCCATAGGATTCAATGCTATACCTACACAAGCGAGACCGCTGGAAGCAGCGTCAGTGCTTCCAGACACACGAAGGGTAAATCGAGTTGCCTCTTTATCTTTATATGGTGAAGTCAAATGAATGACGCTACTCAGATCCTGTATACGCGTTTCCGAGATGCAGCAAACATCGATGGCGCGAGATTCTAAAGTCCTAGGTAGGGAAGCCTGTTGCCTTATTTGACACAATGTCCGTACATTAAATGCTCCAACATGTAGTTTAGAACGGGTCTTCAAGAGACCAGGAATAACGTTTCGAGGACTCGAATCGTTTGCAGCAGAGGTGCGGGGAGATAAAGGAATGTGAGTAGAGTTAGTCGTGGAGATAAAAGAGATGTTAGGGAGTGTAGGGAGGATTTCTTTGTGACCAGTTCGGTCTCACGTGCTGTTAAGTGTATGGGGGCGGTTGTAAATTTCCAGCTGCCAACACCGTGGAAAGGTAGATTAGTGTTGGTCTTAGAAAATTGAGAGCGTGACCTCAGAGTTCAACGAACAACCGCTTGAGGCCGGTCACTCACAGCCTCTCTAAAAGAAGTTTTTGAACCGTTAGCTCTGCTCTTGTTTAAAATGCCTAACCGCTGGAGACGGAAATCCGTGAGGTAAGGTGTGACACTTTTAGGATCGATCTTTCTAACACTTCCTTCCTTGTGAGAAGGCGGCATCGCCGCAGTTGCTGGTTGTCCTAGGTGAACACCTTATTGCCGTCACACAGCTTTAGTGTCAGCAGTACGACTCCGCCCTCTGACCTTGAGTAGCTGCTTTTAGTCTCAACGTTCACCGATCGACCTGCTTGTCATGGTAGGACCTACAGGAACATATGTTTCAGTCAGTATAGCTCGGTTAGATCATCACGATAGGCAAGCCCGACCACCACGTCAAGGTAACATCTACGACATGAAAATCTTAATCATTGACACGGTGTTTTTTTATTGAATTTTTCGTTCTTTTTCATTTGTCTTTTTATTATGTAATTATTCAAAGTCGATTGGATGGTAAGCTTTAACTTACGTAATTATTAAGGACAACAAATCTACTCTGATTGTCAGTCATGAAACTTCAGCGAGAAATATTATATAGACTATGAAAAGGGAGATTTAATTGCCAGATGAAGGAAACATAAGTCTTAACGTGTGAATATTTAACACACACATTATACTTTTATTGTTATTGTTACCATCATACAATTGTACAGGTTTCTGAAGACAATGTGAACAGTGCATAAACTTAGATTTATGTATGCTTGTTGGTGTGTGTGCTTTTTATTTCTCCTCATCATTCATTGGCGGATTCACCTGTTCGACTAACTACAAACTGAAATTAATCTGAGTGGGCGTTATGATCAAAAACAATCTTATTCATCATTGGAATTGTGATAAATATTATTCACCATAACTAAAATCACATAATTCAATTCATTTACACTTGATGTTTACAATTGTGTTTGTTTCATGTGCACTAACAGTGAATTTTGAACAAATTGCTTGTAATTAATTGTCAGTGATTTATCTGTTGACATGAATATCACTGATGAAACTAACCAGTTGTTAAACACAGGAAAACTAGATCTGAGTCTCATTTGTTTTGTGAATAAACAAATAACTTGTCTAATCATCTCTTAGATTCAACTCATGGATTTATACAACTCCGACTCATTGAATTTGGATATTAATCAGATTAAAACAGAATTGCACTCACTTTTGTATTCGCTTCATTCATCCACATCATCGGAAACAATATTGTTGTCGGCCTCGTTGTCATTGCCAAGGTCGTCATCAATATTGCTTTTATTTTCAGTTATATTTAAATCATTCTTCAAGTTATTTTTGTCACTGCAATCATCAATACAGTTGAACGCTATTTTCATGACAGATTATTTACTATTTCTTTTTAAATGTATCAAATCTCTACTACGACAATGTTTAACTCGATATACGATAATTATAGCCAATAATAATGATACTTATTGTCGGTGTTCCTCAAACAGTCACAGAATGCAGTTGTTATCAAGACGAGATATTGGCTTTTATAAACATCTGCCATGGTATAGAGAGACAAAATCTGTTTCTGATCAACTGAAGTCTAGTGAAAATATAAATCATAGGACAACTACTACTGACACTGCTCATAATGCCTTTATAAACGTCGAATATGATTCCAGTAAACATTCTCGGTGTTATCCACATCGAACAATCAGTTCCGATGGTAGTTTACATCGATTTCAACATTCTGTACAGTATTATGTTATATTTATGTATATATTATTCACTGTATTAAATGTCCAATGTATCTACGGTAAACCTACTTCATCATCTAAAAGTGAAACTTTCATTGAAATATCGTCACCAATCAACTCTTCCAATTCGCCTTCATCAACAATACTTCCAAATTCATCTTTACCTCTATCATCACTGATGATATTCTCTAATCACACAACGGAACCGTCAAGTGTGGATGATTTAATGTTACAGTATTTAGATTTATCAACTTTTCCAAAATTAAATTTAACTCAATCAAATCGTAAAGTACCAATAATAAATGTATTTATGCGTTCACAGAGAACTAGACGTAGTTTGTCATTTTATATGTCTAATTATGATACTTCACCGTTGTTTTTAACTCCATCTGTACAAAATTATCCAGCAAAAGCAAGATTTTTAAGTATTGATAATAATGGATCTATTAGACTAGTTAAATCCTACAAAGATTCATCTGGTAAGTTATTAAAATGTTATCATACTATTACTGAGTTATTGATAATGATGTTACTGTTATTTCGATGTATTAATCAGTCTCTTATTAACTGTCATCAACTATCCAATAATAACTTTCGAACTTTTTTCAATGACCCTCATTGAAGTGATTAGTCCTGAACTAAACTACACAGCATAATTTTCGTCTTACAGCAGTCTTCAATGTAACTCAGTCACCAAGTGAATATTAGAAGTCTGTTCGGGGACTAGTGATGATACACAAATGCTCAAATCTGTAACGACATAAGTAACAGTCAACTGTTACCATGACTACACAACTGTCCCACTTTATTTAAATTTGTGTATACACCATTGACATGCTCTCCGAGCATTTCATAACGTAAACGTTGTGCTGCATGAGATTTCCTGTAGTTGTGTTTTCAGCAAACTGTGTAGGCGCTTCTAAAGTTTAGACTTATCTAAATATCTATGAAATGTAATATACTTGTGGAGTAAAATACGTTCACAGTCCAATGTTAAGTACTTGTTTTCAGCATGATAAATTATCAATTTGTTATATACAATGTTCACGTTGCATATGAGATAAGGCATGGTAGATCAATTGTATTTGCTTTACATATATGAGCTTTAGAGTGATTGTGTTTTGTTATGACATTTTAAAGTCCAGGAATAAAACAACCGATCATCACAATGTCTCATCTTGTGATGGATCGATAGTAGTTTTAGATACACCTGAGTTATAAAACATGTGTAATTAATTTCAAAACAAGATGAAGTTACTGTGGCATGTTCAGTTGAACAAAGCGTCATTGATACTTGCTGACTAAACCTTAACGCATATGTTAATAATCACAGCTGAATAGTCTCATTTGTTTAAGCTGTGTATAAATCACAAGAGAATTGATTTTCTTCTCATTCATAGCAGTTATTTGTTTTTAAATCTATTTCCTATTTATTGTTCTGAATGTATTATGTGTATATTGCATTTGTTGTAATTTTGTAATAAAACTGACTACAAGTTCCAATAATGAATGAATCATTAATTACACGTCTATAAAACTAGGGAAAATGAAAACACTATTTTTATAATAGACACTACAGTATTCCGAGTCAACGAACAGAATGTTTATTGTAAAACAAAAATCTTTTAACTAGTTCATGGTTAAGTTGAATGATACAAGTTACTTTTGTTTTGCATAAATGTTACGTACATAGTTCAAGTTTAGTCTCGACAACTGTTTATTCATTAGGACTTAATCGAGTAAGACGAACGTGTATTAATATATGGAACATGGATTTGGAGTCGAGTAGTTCACACATTTTCCACTTACGCTCATATTGCATGCTGACTTATTAGAACACCGATAAAACGATTTTAGACAGTAAACCATTGAAAATCAATTACTTCTAGTCATGAACTCTTCGACAGCGTGTGTTTCTACCGACTGTATGATACCCAGCACATGACTTCTATCACCCCATGACGAAACTTGCATTCCAATTGAACTATACTACTATTGAGCAGTAATGAGTAGATATTTAAATGCTGAACATGTACTCGATTGTTTAACTGATATTCATTTGTGAGAAAATAAAATTCGATTACAGAGGACGTTTTAATATTCTTGTTTTAGCATAAACCATTGCATCACTATTATTTAGGCCGTGTAAATAATATTGAAAACAAATCATTTACGTGTCAACTCACACACAAACAATCAAAACAGATTGGTAGATCGATAAAGAAAATAAACGGATGACCTCTTTTATTATTAGAGTAGACAACTTGAGTGTTGCAGTGATGAAAAGAAATTCACTAGTTTTCATTTGGTGGTAATCTTGACTCAGAATAACTGAGAATAAATCACTTACAGGATGTCAGTTTGTGGTACTTACAATTCGAAGGGTGGCTGCATATCTATCCATCATGGTCGTTGAATTTTCATTGGAAAGTGGGAACGAACAGGAAACAAAATTAGGCAACTAACCGAACATGATAATGATCACTACTCACTGATCATATTCACACAAGTAATGAGTCTGACCATAATGCAACGAAAATGGTACTTTCCATTCATCCTTCTATGGTTTCCAAACGTTTCTTGATCACATTTTAATTGACTAGTTTGACCTTTCTGTTATTTTTCACATTTAAAAAAAATCGGTAGATCATAACAAGGTTGTTGAAGAGCTGGTAGACCGAGTATATTTTCACATGCTTTCCGTATAGATCATTTTGTATTTTTTATTCAATGTACTATTTCGAGACAAACAGGCAAATGAAAAAGTGAGATAATTTGAGTGAACATCAACATGAGAATGAGTTCATTGGATTAGTGATTCTTTCTGTTCATATGTGACTAACTTTGTTGAAATGAGTTTCCCAACGAGATTTTGATTTAATGTTACCCTATAAAGTTTCCAACACAATCATTCGATTTAAATAGTTAACAAATGAGCCGATAAAGCCTTTCGGTATTTCTAATAGTTCACTGATTTGAATGTTTCTGAAACAAAAAGTACATGGGCTAAACACTTGCATGTTTTTAAAAAGTGTGTACATGCGTTTGTATAGAGTGAACACTGTTCAGTCTTCTAATGCTGATCAGATTCCATCAATCAAGTTGTAATGTGGCCACTATTCCAAATGACTTGACATTGCATGCACCGTGTTTTGATGTAAGCTAGTTGGAGGTAGTCGACAGAAAACCATGACTTCGGCTTCGGGCTGGTTAGCGCTCGACAGCAAATTGTGTCTACAGTCTTGAGGAAACCGTTACTCTTTTGCATCAAAGCGTTTTTTATACGATGTTCAATCAATATTGGTTAGTGACTATAAAGCAACGTGATCGATAGGACTCGATTACTATTACGGACTAAACAAACATGACATTGGTCACTAATAATCGCAAAATTTCTGTAGGAGGTCAGTAGCCTCCTAAGGCTCAGTGGTAAGGACTCAGATTATGAAGTTGGGTGAGTGAATTTTTCGTTGCATGAGTGAAATGAGCTATCTCAAGATTGCGGGTGCACCTTCTGACAAGTTTCTACAAGTGCGAAACCTAGGTGCAGAATTTTCTACCTGTTATCCCTAACCACTTAACTTACACATTTGTTCTCGATTAATATGCTGCATGGAAACGTCTTCCTAACTTTTTAACACAAAATTAGTGTGATTATTTCCAAATGGTCTTCAGACACTCGCCCATAAATGGTTCAAACACATATTGTTATAATACAGCACATGGTCTGTCAGTGTGAAGTTTCATTCTGAATAAAATATATATATCCGTTGATTATTTCACGTTTAGTTGTTTCGCGATGTAATATTGAAACATTTTAGACAAACTTCACTCAGTTTCATGAAAGATAATACAGGTAGTCGCTATAGAAGCGTTACAATGATAGTTGAGTGAGTGGACTACTTCATTCAATAATGATGAAATGTTTATCTTAAAAATTTTCGTCACAATACAAAATTTCGCTTACACCATTCCTATCAATGGATTGCTTGTATTCGCAGAGAGATGTCGGTTTTGAACATCCAGTATTTAATGTAGATGTATACTTAGTGCTGGCACACACACTGGGAATATTAGACACAGTAAGATAGAGAAGGTTATGGGAATCAGTTTTTGATTTACGAAGTACTCGTAACGTTCTTCGTATTTCATAGTCAGGTGATGCTCCACCTAAGTGGAAGAAAAGAGTTTAACTATTGGGCAATCAATTATTAATAGATATTATCATATTGTGGTTATCTTGTCTTAGCTTACCAGCAGTTCATCCTGCTTTCAGTACTGACTAACGCAGGAAGCTTAGATAAAGCTTATTTTACTATAACTGGCACTTAACATCATTAGTGCGATACATGGAAAAAAGGCTATAAAAACTATTGGGGTCATTTCTCTGATGGTCAGTGAAATGATTTTAAAATTTGCAGACTACCATTGTTGAATGTCGCTTTTGAATGTTACAGTCTAAATGCTGTCTACATTTGATAGATTAGCAATTCATGTCCTTTGGGTGCTAGTTCAACACTTGTAACTCGTTTGTCAAGTGCTAGTTTCTGTGGTCTTTTATGAGCTAGACTGAATACGTTTCGTCAACTGTGTAGGCAATGTATTTATCACTTTCCCTCAAAATATACCGTTTTGTACAAATGCATGTTGAAAGTAATTTTGATGACAAATAATCTTTCCGAATTTCGCATATTTCATACTTGCTGAAATTATTACTTATCACTCGTTATCGAAGGTTGGGATGAGTATTAATGACTTCTGAGACTAAGCAGCAGATGAGCAATTATGTAGCGACCCTTGTTGTTATCGATCAGGAGTCACTGTGTTGGCAGCTCTCACCGAGACTAATGCTGACCATTTTTAATCGATGAACATTATTTATTCAACTAGGCCTCAGCTAGTCTCGTTTCGATAGGGTCAACGAGGTTCGGTTACTCAATCAGTGGTGTGAAGTTCAGTTTGTCGCTTAAAGCTTCACTCGTCTAGCAGTCGACAAAGATACTCGATCATACTAATTTGTCTGTTGAAGTTTTCGGCTTAATTAGCTATTAGTTTAATCAGTCCAACATACAGGCTAGGTTTACAAAATCACATCATCAAGGTGTTATTTCATTTTCAATAAATATATATCGCAGTTGAATGACGAATGAAACGCTCTCATTCATTCATGTGCTGATAATGTCTGTCAGGAAAGTTCAACTTACGGACTTCACGAGATCAAATGGTGGTCAGGAAGGTGTGATGACAAGATGCAGACAACTTACACTTTAATAAAGTCAGCGAATATGAAGAATTCACCCAGAAGAAATGAAAAATCATGGTCACAAATCAAATGGGTGCATAGACTCCAAGATCCTAAAAGGATCGGTCAATTGTGAATCCAATTTTGGCCACCGGATACCATGAAACGCCAACTCCTGACGTCACACCACTGCTTTCCAGGTTATATCTTTAGATCAGAGACTTGAGAAGTAATCCTGTCAGGGAAACATCTGCTTCGGTTCGAACACCTGAGAGATATCCCAAACCACACACAAGACTACTAAATGTAAACCATATCATTTCGAGTGCCTCAGTCGTACACGATCTCCTCTAAATCAAATGAGTAACCATCTGAATTTACTGTGCCTGCTATCACGTACAACTGTCCCGAATTCGGTTCATAGTTTGTTAATCGAGGAAAACCTGTGTGATTTAAGAATTCAAATATACTCAAGACACTGAATAAACCACATGTAAAAAAGGATCTTATAAAAATTTATAGTGAAAGAATGAAGTGTCATTGTTCCTAACTGGAAATTCGAAAACTATTATTGTCCAAAATTTCACTTACTTGAGTTTTCGTCTTATCCTTTAGTTGAATAGTTTGTCCCAAGCACTGCATGAACTACTTGAACAATTTAAAAAATATGTAATTAACTTGCATTTGTTCACCTCTCTCATGACATGTTCTTCTCTTTTCTTATTTTCACTAACTACAATTTATCAAATTATCAAGCAATATAAATCAAAATTAACAGTTGAATTTGACATTTAGCATAAACAAATTCAATATTCCTCGATGTTTAAATGGTCAATGAAGAAATCCTCTTTCATCATTTAATTTTAATCACCATTCATTAATTAGAATGACTATTACACATGGTGTTGGATACGTCATATACACAACCATTATGTTTAACGCATATGTAAATATGTATTTGCGTATATGATTACATCAAGATAAATAAAAACATCCGTAGTAAAAATAGTAGCAATCGGTGTTGCTCACGTGACACAAAAGATCTGAAGCACCGATGGCCTTCATATTCATAGTTTCAGGATTTCTAAGAACTGTGTAACACAAGTTTCATTTTCGTCTCCCAGCGTAGTCTGTTTTCTGTTAGCACAAATATAATTCAACTTGGTGTCACAGCAACAACTTATTCAGAAATTACTGTAAATGAGAATATTCCTCGCTTTCTCTCCAACAAACAACACATGATTAGTGATTATATCAGTATTATCATTACAACGAAAACAATACTGTGTAATTTCTATAATCATGTTCAGATTCAGCAATTTACTCTGGTTTAGTGATCAATCACACAGCTTTATTTGAATGTTTAAATTTTCGATGTTTACTTTTTTGGGATTAGATCAAAATAAGAACTAGTCAACACTTTTAATTCAAATGAGGCCTAATCAAACAAGAAATTGTGTTGAAATGTAACTAGGATTTTGGAGGTTATTTTGAGCGTTTGTTTTGTTAAAGCAGTTAATCAAAAACTATTACTCATATCACTGGTGAATTTGTTACTGATTTATGTGAAACCTCATTAATTCGTCAAGTGTTACAAAATTTTAATATTTCTTTAGTCAATGAATGTTCAATTGAGTTATCATGTTCGAATAAAGGACATTGTAATATTGTCATATTATCACATTAGTTGTTAGGATCAATTCGTTTCTCTCACCTCAGTTTGAGGTGATGTGGTCATGTCGGTCAGACTTGTTTGACCAAGTAATGAAGCACAAAGGGTTATCACTTTTAAGGTCAATCGTCATTAATAGTACAAAGCTGTAACTAAGCCTACAGTATACCATAGTAGAACCAGAGTTACGTAATGATAGACATATTATTTGCATATTGGTCTCATTTATAACTTGTTGATTGGACGTGCTTTTTTCCAGTAAGTATGAAACTAACCGATCGAAACGTAGCCAATATTCATATAAAAATGTTCCTAATATTTTGCAATAAAGGTCAAATTCATTCTTTACATGAAATGAGAATCAACCAGTACAATAGTTAATACATAATGGGACGATGGTAAATAAAAACAAAAGTTGGTAAACATTATTGATTTGGCTAACAAAATCAACATACAAATATTTCAATCTTAGTTGTTATTTTTAGAAAATTTACGACATACATTTATCACGGTAATGATGCATCCTTTTGACTATGCTTATTAAATAAACTGATTTATTGAGTATGAAAATATCACCTACTGGGATTCAATTCAAGTATGTACTCTTCTGAATGATTTCAATATAGAACAACATAACATCTTTTGTCCTGTTCGTTAAAAATATTGTTTAGTCGAAAGGCAATTAACAGGGCTAGAAAGAAGTTGTGGTAAACTTATCACTGCTATGCTAAGATTGTTATATTATTTTTCTTAGGATTGGTAGTTACATTATTCTCATTACATTACATTAATCCTTCACTGCGGTTTGTAACTAAAAGTGAATAATCTCATTGACATTCACTCAAAACGTTAACGCTAATGTTATGTTAAAGCGAGATCTTGATTGTTACTCATGAGGTAAACATTTGTTTCTATTCCTTGTGTCGTTATTGTCGTTTACCCCTTAACCAGCTTCTCGTTTAATGATTTCATATTTAACATTTAACTACTAATCAATCTCTACTACTATGATATGTTGTCTCTTCTCATTTCTTGTATTGGTTCGAACTTAACTTCAGTGATTATAGTAGGTAATCAAACATTTTTATAATAACATTAGTATAAATTTGTTTGTAACTGATGAGGTGCCCTGAACTATAGTCAATTCATTTTATTCTGCAAATATTGTTATTCTCACTTCATTTAAAAAGCATAACTATAAGTACGTTTTCGCTAACAATAGATGTTCAACTGATATCAATTTGAGAACAGTCTTATGAATACATGATACGTGATACTTTCATGCATGAATCCCCATCCAACTACCTAAATCAATAATAATTGTGTCCTTACTTACAACTGGTCTTAACGTAGATTGCTCAACTTTCTAATGCGCTCCATGCACCAACGTTTCAACCATTATCACCAATGATATGAAACGATGATAAGACCAGTTTGACTGAGTGTTTTATCAGTTGAGAACAGTGCAAAAGTGTAACAGAGATTCTACATATGATGAATTCAAGTGACTGACATTAGGAATTATTCTGGCAATGAAAGTTCCAAGATATGGAGAATGGTTTGCTAATAACTATCTCTTAATGATCGGAAGAGACTAAATTACATATCAGCATTTCAGTTTGTTGTTTAATGCAATTTACCTTGTTATGATGCTGGATCATGGTCACAAGCCAGGAATTGTTTTCAGACATTCTCGGAGCTCAGTTTAACCCAAGGCACTGAATGGGAGAGGAACATCTGTACTTACTCCTCGATCGCATTGTTCAGTGTTATCTGTTTCCGACCATGTTATCCATTCACTCGACCACATGAACATACAATACTATGAATACTGTATACAAACAACTTACAAGACACAGAAATAAACCGAAAGTATGAACGGTAGTTCTACATTGTAAATCGACTGATGTAGGAAATGTTAGGCTTTAAATCGTGAATTAGCGGTTTCGATATATGCGGTAGGATAGTGAGTGCACACTGTTAAGGAGTGACAAACGATTAAAAGGCGCTTATTTATTGCTGCTTCCGAAAAAGAGAAGAAATATTCTATCTTTGTCTTCGCCAAATGTTATTTTTTGTAAA
The DNA here is from genome assembly GCA_944470395.2 of Schistosoma turkestanicum. NCBI lineage: Eukaryota > Metazoa > Platyhelminthes > Trematoda > Strigeidida > Schistosomatidae > Schistosoma > Schistosoma turkestanicum. Next base: position 21,194 of record CALYCR020003328.1, read on the forward strand.
TTGAATAATTTTCAGACAACCATAATATTTGATTATTGCTGTTGTATTAGGAAATACAAGTTACTATATTTTACCTTAGTCACTTTACTCTGATAGAATTGTATAATGAATGAGTTCATCTTTATGCATGCATTAATCATTTTTAAGACAAGAATGTAACTGTAATGATAAGATTCGATTTCATAAAGTACATGCAATTACAATAGGGATAGGGAGAGAGAGAGAGAAAGAGAGCGGGCATAAGATCACAGGCAATTGTGCATAAACTTTGCACAATAATATAAAGTGTATCATGTAATGAAATGGTATTTTTTATCATTGAATATAAAACTTTGTTTCATTTCTTCTAAATTAATTCATTTTGTATGACTAGGCGTTGTTATTTAAATTGTATTCTCTATATCTAGTTGATTAGTTAATTAAAATTAATCAAAATGTTTTTTGTTTATCTGTACTACCATATGTCCTATGTTTTGTGTACTGCATGTCTGATCTTGACGATTGCACAACAAAGAAATAGATTAAGTCAGTTTTTCTCCCTAATCTTCTACTTATCTAAGTATTCTTCCTTCGTACTTACAGTTACATCACTCATTTATCTCGGTATTTTCAACACCTCTTGTATTATTCAGTCGTGTCATGAACACACACAGCTAAAAGTAATAGTGAAATAAAATCAGTAATTTTCAATTGTACATTAGTGTACAATATGGAGGCAATGAAACACACATCTAATCTGAACAACAACAACAACAACAACAACAAGTGGATTACAGACGAGATACAATCAAAAGTCAATTTATTTTACAGTTACAAATAATGTATTCATATAATCATACCGAAAATTTGTTAGGATATGCATACATACATCTGCATGTGTACATGTATATGGTGCTTATGTGTCTAAAGACACTTTGCAGTGTGTGCCTACATTTAATGTTCGCATATATAAACAAATCACTCTATTTCTGTCTTGTTCAACTAATAAACCAGCAATCTGATGATTTGGGAATTAATGAAGGACCCTGGAAATAGGTAGTTACATGGAGGTCAATATATATATCATATATATCATATATGTAGCATTTTATAACACCATGTTACAATGAATAGAATTTGCCACTGAAGGGAAAACATTAGCTGTTTAGTGTTAAATTTTTTATTCAATCTTCGTTAGCACTCCAATCGATAAGTTCACTTTTTTATTTTATAAATATTCTGTTATCTCCTCTGTTATTTTCAATGTTTCTTTTATGGAGCGAATCAGAAACAAGGAGATAAGATTGATAACAAAGGAAATTATAAACATTTTCTTTAAAAACAGTATTCCCTCAACATACTAATAGTTTTGTTTAGCCTCAGAGACAAGTACTTTGATAAAACAGAACGTGAACATATCTGGTTCGATTTTATGTACTGTTTAAGGCCACCACTGACGATAATCATTCGATGAGTACATTCTGGTGTTCCAATTGACATGATCATTTTTTAATTCCAAAAAAATAAACAGTTACATTCTTTTCGATTTCAAACAGGTTGAAATTTTTCTCAAATATTTTGATCCTAATCGGTTATCGTCACCATCAAAATGTTGTTACTGCTTTAAGTTAATTGCTGACTGCCACTACTTGTTCTGGTGTGTCCTATAAACACCAGAATACATTTTTCAGTTTGTAGTCACCATGACAGTGCAGTATATTTTTATGGTCATTCAACTCATTTTTTCTCTATAGAAAACAGATTATTTTCTTAACTATCTATAGTTCAATAGTATTTAAATCAGATTTATCTCTTGAATGTTTCTTTAACTCACGGACGAGGTGACTTTCCTCTTCTAGTTCAGAAAACGTGTGTAGTTTCTACCGAAACAGTAAACAGATAAACAAATAGCTTAGGAGATAATAATAGTGTCCTCAGACCTATTTATTTTGTGGGTTTATTTGTCAATACAATACATTTTAAAGCTTATCAGTCAGTTAAACTAGATTTCGGAAAATAAGTTACATAGTTTGCTTATTCTAAAATATAACTTTCTATGAGCAGGAATAATAACTTGCAAAAGGTAGATAGTATGCAAACTTTCATAGTTCAAGTGGACTGTAAGTAAACGTGTGCAAGAAATATTGAAACGGTTGTGATGCATTACTAGATGCCACTTTACATATTGCGATTTCTACATGTCTCAAATTACTTGTTGATAGATACTGGCACGATCATCAACACAGGAATAATCATGGTTTAAATTTTCACAGAAGGTTGTCAGTTTGTCTAATGTATATAAATGAGTAATATCGTTTTAAGTCTTACGATAAGATTCATGAAAACTCATTTTAATCTACTGGATTCTGCAAAGTACACAGAAGATATTCATGGGAAAATCACTTTAACCGGTGAGAAGATAAACATTAAAATTTAAAATATGGATTCCTGAATGATTGTGCAGAATTTCGAAACAATACACTTTATATTTATGGTCGTGTTATGTTATTTATGCCTGATGTAGCATCAACTGTCTGAAAGATGTCTATATGATAACCCATGATAATTTTACATATTCATGTTCTATTTTAATATCCACATCTAGTAAGTTATAACACAACTCAGTAATGATTGTGGGCAAATTCTTAAGCTTAATTTTATGATACAGTCGACGACTGGAAGCATTCATCTCTATCTGGTATTAGGTAGGTATGATATTCATTTATGAAGAATATTATTCATTGTTTGAGGATTTACAGCATATTATTTCACTAGAAAGCCATGTTACATTTTGTGGTGATTGCTTATTTCGTTTTATTTCAAATATACGGAATTAATGTACCACTCACGAACTAGTCAAAGTGGATTTCATTCAGTCTCATTGTATTTGTGTATAATTTAGATACTGTTGTCGGAAATCGAGAATACACCTAATGGATCATATACTTGTGTAAATGTATAATGTGACTCTAAGTGTGCAGTCACAGTGATCGGAAATACTATTCATTAAGCCCAGTAAGTTATGATAACTGTATAACTGAAAGACTAATAAAATGAGCTCATTTAGTGACCTTATCGGTTCAATTAACTATTTTACAAAGCTGCTTATAAACTGGAATCCCTCATTTTTCTATTGAGTACTCCCTGGAAGTGTCGTGCTAACTAGCATAAAAGTATTCAGTCTCATGGGATGTATTAGTTTCTTCCAGGTTCTTCACAAAACACGTTAATAAAAATCAAATATTGTAAAAACCGGGTGTATGTTACCACAATTTCAATCGTCATACTTTCGATGAGAAACCTATCCCGTTATGTCCTCAAATTTCGAAGCCATGTATCAGAATGTGATTTCACTTTACGTGATTATCAGAAACAGCTGTACTGGGAAAATGTTCCTTAACCACTCACTGAATCATGTAAGAATTAACAAAACAAGGATTCGTTGTTTATACCTACATCAATTTATTCCCTCAAATCTTCCAATTACCTACATTCAATATCCAAACATGAATTAAAAAAAAGTTTTTTAATGAAAAGAAATCAATTCCAGTTTCATGTTAATTAAAAGTAATATCTAGATTGTAATTGTACACGTATATATTAATGCTTATGTAAATACATACTCTCTTGGTTTGCGATACCCTGGATACAAACTGAACTAAAAAATATCACGGTAGGATGATTTCATCTAATAAATGCTTATTTAGTACATGTATGTATGGTAATTTTTGATGACATGAGTTTGTAGGAGAATGGCTACAGCTCGAATTTGTCTCAAACACCAATGAACGACTTTTGTCGCCAAGACATTTGTTGCCTACAAAAAAGTATTTTGTGTATGTAAGTACATACAATTACAGACAATTATTATTCTTGTTTAAACCAATTCTTGAAGTGTTATTTCTTAATAAACTGTCTACACCTTTGACTAGACAATAAATGAAACTTGTCTGAAATCACTATTATGTATTAGTCTGTTTAAATCTTGAATTACAAATTGGACGTAATAAAACCTGCCATGTTAATAATATCTACGCACTTTGTAAAATGTTACTTGACTGTGCAAATCCTGATTAACGGTTCAGTAGTCTTCTATCCAAAATGCTTATTAGTCAGACAAATTATGGAAAGTGGTAATAATTGTTAAAGTGTTTCATTCATTTAAAGGGTTTTAGCGAAATTGCACTCTAGGTCGATACAACTGTCCAGTGCTCCCTCCTTATTAATGATTGACTGACTAATGTCGATCTATGATGTAAACTACAAACTCTTGTCTGTACCATACATTAGTGAACCGTCCTAACTTCCCAACGGATGTAATATTGAAATTTTAGGTTTCGCGCTCAAATTTACTCGATTCTATATTTGGCATTAACTTGCATTCAGTTTACTATGGGGATGATAAATTATTATGAAGTAATCAATGATGAAATATTCTAACTAGTAGTTGGTAAATTGTTATTGTGAGAACCGGTATATCAATGTAGCTTATCATTTTGTCAATAAACTACCAGTGTAAAATTCAACATAATTCAATATACTTATTTTACATAAGACCATTTATCACTGTGTGATTGTTTACCTGTAGTTTAGAGTCTTCTCAGTTGGAAGCATCAGTAAAATATTTTGACAGTGAACTCACTGTTTACTTATCTTTCGGTCACATTCTTTCTGTCAAGATAAAGGAAGTGAAATTAGTTTACTAACAGTTTACAACATCGAACTGGAATATTTCGACAGGGTTAGTAATCATCTTTTATTTATATCATCCAGAATTCTTCATTTGAGGGCAGTTACGAAACTGGTGATTTCAGAGATCACGTTAACTTGGTATTCCGATTCTCATCATAGAATAATCTCATTCAAGGAGTCGTACAAAGCCTGAAAGCATTTGATGCTGATTTCATTTTAGCTACAATATGCTCACTTGTACCTATCGTCGCATCGTCTGATAAAGATATAGAAATTGAAGTCTTTCAACAGACAAGTTCAACTCAGTCCAATTAAACAAAAATTTGATTGATATCTATTACTATAACCAGTTATTTTAACATATTCATTATTGATGTGAAGTGGATTTGAATGTGTATAAGATGAATCTTATTGTATGTTACTAGTTATTTCAATTATGAATCAATTGACTTCTGAAGATAAATCTACATATACGTTGTCTAAACGTTGCATTTGATAATTCCACAAATAGTAACCTATTACAGAACACCAATTCATCAAAAGGAAAGTTTCGGTGTATAAGATGAACATGCGCTATACAAAACCATTTCTTCCCCATCGATTCAGTTTTTTCTTGATATTTGACCTAGACTATTAAACTAGACAAGGTTGATTTTATTCATCCATTCAGTCTCGTATAATATTAATCAATCAATCAGTCAATCAATCAACTGAAATTGAAATTGTTTCAAGTTATGGCACAAATACATTATTATTCTTACACTTATGCTTATCACATAATGGAATATAAATGTCTGGTATAAGTTGGACACACCTTCAATATGTTTTATTCCATTGTATTACAATGATTTGAAGTAGTAGAAGAAAAAGAAATAAAAAATGTATTCTTTGCATCCAATTGTATGTATACAAGGTTTTATTATCTAACCAGAGTACCAGGGATTGAGAGTTAAATAGAATTATTTTGTTGTAAATTATTTATTTATTTATTGCATGAGGATTTTCGATTATAAGCTGATAAGCTGAATGCAAATAATTTTTAGATTCATTTTTACAATAACCAAATATACATTTAAATCAAATAGGTGATGTTTTCCATATTAGACTGTGAGTGTTTTATGCACAAACTTCATCATAAACTCTCCTAATATTTCTCCTGTTGTCTTCCAAGTGCTAGCGGAATTTAAGGTGACTTTTTATAAAATGAGGTTATAGAGTTACTTTGGCAATATTAACATCAATCAGAATGTTTTGTGACGTGTATATTTTTTCATTAGCAATTTGATTGATATATCGAGAAGTTTCACTTATCTTCGCTAATGAACTTAATTTAAACATCCATTACATTGACATTGACTTTTTTCTTATGCCTAATTTTGAAATAACCCTATAAAACGTATACATTAGACAATGGGATTAAATTATTGTTCGTTTACTGTAGGTAGGTAAACTTTTATTGCAGATAAGTTCGATTGTAGAAATCTATTCTTATTTTACTGTAACCAATAAAACTGTCACATACATGGAAAATGTTATCATTTAAAACTACTATAAAGTAGTTTATTAATGTTCAACAATCATTGATTACTTGGTATTTTTTGATTCTAAGATACTTTAGTAGTTTTGGCAATGTAGTAAAAAAGAGCATTTCCTACAAGGACTTACCGTTCAATGTCAAATAAACAACATGCATGTTTGCTCAATCTATCTGAGATTACATTGGGAAACACTGTTGCATAACTGGGTACAAATCCATTTCAATAACGTATCCTTTGTTTTCATCAACTTCTTATATCAGCATAGGTGTCATGTCATGTTCCAATCAATTGACATGGAAAATTTACTTTGAAGTGAAACGTACTTCATTTTCATCAATTTCTTTGTAAAGAGTTTGCATTATCTCATTGGCGATATTCATCAGTGCGCTTTAATAAGTTTTGTTGGCTTGTGTAGATGGTCAGTGGATTAGCTAGATCCAACCCTATTGTAGCACTCATTTCTACAGTATATAACGGGCATGGGGTACTGGGTTAGAGTGGTAATGTGAATATCAACACTGGGATGTAATAAGACTGAATTGATAAGTTCCGAGTCGGTCAAAACGCACATCTTATATCCCATCACTAGTTATGATCCACATAATCTCTAACGCATTATTTGCAGTAAGTAAAAAGACACGTTTAATAATGCTGAAGTGTCTAAAAACTATTGAATTTCCTTATGTCATTGTCGTGTTTTTCATTCGACGTGACTGTCTAGTGATAACATTATTTTCTCAAATGAAGAGAAATGTAAAAACAAAACTTGTACATTTTACTTTCGATCATTTTTGTTTAAAATAAATGAAAT
>CALYCR020003329.1:0-34404 GCA_944470395.2 Schistosoma turkestanicum
GATTCCAGGACAGGGTCAATTCATGAATGTGCAACTGCGTATAAAGTGTGGTAACGTTGTATACTACAATCCTGAATAACATAATGATGAGTCTTGTTTCCACATAAAATTTCTGGACACTTGATACAGATTTCAAAATGTACAATCGTTACTACGACTGAATATACCCTTTTTATATAATTTTGTTTTCCTCTTATTTAGCGCCCAATACCTGACGGACTGATATCTTTCACAATTCATGGACTATGGTAAGAAAATATATTGATGTTACATTGTGGAAATACAGAATGAAGATTGAAATAGAATTCAGGTGCCAGTAAATGTCGTTAAAAATTGGTAATTCAATGAATCTATGATAATGCACATGTAATGAAGTCGTGCGAACTTACATGAAACGTATTGAGATGCGGAGCAATTCTGCCGTTAACCTGTTCACCAAAGTGACACAAACACTTTGGAGTTCACATGTTCCACGTGAATAAAATGCAATATATACTTAACAGGTGTCAAATAATAAAGAAAGCCGAAGAATGGTCTGGTAAACACAGAAGCGGTTTTTCAGAAACTAAGTTATTACTTATAATATTATTGCTTTTCTTGAAATATTAAGATATTTTTATTCAAAAGTGGATTCAATTAGTGGTGGACCGTGACTGGGATAGTCAGTGCATTTGTATCACTTCAGGCACCTTTCACAGAGGCAACATTTTTGGTGAACGAGTTAATCATCCGAATACAGTACAATACAATTGCAAGTTAAAATCGGAAAATAATCGTTCTTCCATTTTTTCGTTTGACAGGCCTCAAATTTATCCAGACATAACTCAGAATTGCACACTGACCGTAACATTCAATGTAACACTTTTAGATGTGAGTTGAATGCAGTATTCCCCTAATCATTAAGTGTCATTCACTGACATTTGTGATTGAATCTAGTGTCAACTAAAAGCGCACAAACCAAAGAACTATTGATTGATAGTGAAATAATCACTAATTGTAATATAACGTTGTAAATATGAAAAATGGGAGCTAATTCTACAGCGTTCAAGTAAAGTCAAATGGAACAATCATACTACTATTTCGTTGCATGATTTATACACGTACACTGCATAATGGAGAAGGTAAAGACAGATTGGAAAACCTAATATATGATTACGACATTCAGCCTTACGATAATGAGTTATATTAAAAAAGATTAAACGTAATTTCCTGAACAAATAATGTGAATTAATATTCGAATTATGGTGTGATATCAACAATTCGTGTGCAAATATAATATAATGATCAATGATTTGGGAAAAAGTTCAAATGCTTTCATGTTCAGACGGTGTATTTGATAAATCTCTATAATTAATTTTGACTCAACATGATTATTGTCCGGGTCGATTCGTTACTCAAAATTATTTATTCCTGTTACAAATCTATCAATAAGTTTAAAGATGACTTTTCTACCGTAGCAGTTCACTCCGGTTCCAATAGGTGTATGCTGAACGCGCTGTCCCGAATTCGATATCAAAAACACAAAAATTCTAGGAGAAAGCGGTCTATTTTTATTATAAAATGGAAATACAAACAGTTATCCAACTATTAATACATCTTCTTATTCTGAATTACCGCGATGGGTATACGATTCCAAAGGAATAAGTGTTATCAGTTCTTACTGCCACGGTATCAAATCCAAATATGGCTGTAGCCATATTAAATATCAAATTTAAACAACATGTGTACAGTTCAGAAGCAACATAAAAACTTCAATATAAGTACAAAATATAGAAATAAAAGCAATATACAATAGTAAAATCTCAAAATGCAATCGGATGGAGTACCAAAATGTTCACAGAAAGAGTCAGTCATATCGTAACACAAATATATATACATGGAGGGATTTTTCAAAAAACGAAACATTCCAAAAATATTCTACAAAGCTTAAATTAGAAGAAACTTCATTTTATTTCAGCCATTGAAACCAGAATTAGATCAAAAATGGCCCTGTTTGAGAAACTGTTCGGCTGCAGACGCATTTTGGTAAGCCTGTATGTAAGTGTTTGGCTACTCACTTTTAGTAGCTGAACACAGATTTCGGAAGCACACAAATGGGTCGTCTGTAATGTTCAATTTCGTGTGTTAGTGAGGTTTCGAGTACATCATTCTTTATAGTATTCAAAATATTGCACAGTTTTGAAATAAAAACTACTATGTCAGGTCACAAATGTGATTTGCGAAAGCATATCCTGTTTGCTAGTTAATAAATGGAGAGTTAGAATCCGTGTTACTTGTCATGTGTAAGCAGACGAGCTGGTGGAAAATGATCAAACTTATAAAATAACTCTCGTGTGTCTTTGTAGTCTTAAGGATTTTGAACTAAAATATCTAAGTGATAGCAACAAACCTGCTGTTGTTTATAACGCAATGGTTGAATAATTCCAGCGTTCTATGATTCCCCTTTTTAATCACATTTAGTATGTTTAGTAATGCAGCGGATATCCGATCACATACATCAAAAGCAAGCACTAAATTTGACACACGTTGTCAGTACATGTAGATAAATGGCTGCACTCACTATATTCTGACTATGATTTGCAGCAATTATTTTGTTTACAAATTGCAAGTTTAATTCAGTCACAAATGTAATTAGCGATAGCATATGCTGTTTGCTAGTTATTACTTGACGAGTTAGTATCCGTGTTTCTTGTCATGTGTAAGTAGATTAACTAGCGATAAAAAGATCCAGAATATTATAAAACTCACATGAATCGTTGTAGCTTTACAATTTTTATCCAATATCTCCAATTGAGAGCAACAAATTTGATCTAATTTGCACAACAGTAGTTGACAAATTCCAGCGTACTAAGAGTCATCTTGTTATTCACGTCTAGCGAAATAACTTTCAATTCAACTTTGTTTTCATTATATCACTCATGATCATGTAGGATGATATTTATGTATGCTGAAACGATTTTGCGTAGAGTATTGAATAATTTACTTGTTTTTTATAAGGTTATTCCAATTTAACAAACATGGACATTGTGGAGTTCAAGATCCGCAAATCCAGGGCGTCTATGGTTACTTTAAAACTGCTCTTGAAGTTTATAACAAAACAGATCTTTTGAAGTATGTGACTTAATTATTATCATCAAATGTTGGATTAGATGTGTAGTTAGTTTCATTGTGACTTGAAGTTATTCTCTTGTAATTTACGCTTAAACTAATCACTCTTTCGGAAGAACAATTATTACTTATGTATATCAACAACATACTGCGGAGATGAGGCCATCTGAAGAATCAACCTATGTTGAAGTGATTGCTTTATTTCGTCATAATGTCAAACTAGTACCCTCATTGATAAACTCTCTTTTCACTGAACTTCGGAACGCAATGCACTTTGTACACGTTGTACGTTGTACAAGGTACTATCAATTTCTGAAGCCGCCTTCATGTCAGTATGGCGATACATGCAAAGATTTGAATGTCAATAAATAGCTACCAATAAATGAACTCATACTGCAACGTTACGGAATTAATGAAAACCAGGAACAAATGATTGCTCTACTGAATATCCTTTAAACACGTCGAAACAAAATGATGTTCTACAGCAAAAGCTAGGACATTTTTATGAAACGATAATGAGGATAAGATATGTTAAATCACTAGAATGTTTTCTTCGATTTACTTCATTAGAGCACACTGAAACGCCATAACATCGTTCTAAGCAATCGAACATTATATAATGTAAGTGTATTTGTAAACAAATATGCACAAATTACTTATTTGTATCACTTTACAACTTCAGAGTGTACATTTGACTTTTGTGCTACGTTATGGGGTATTATGTCAGTGTTTCCTATGACATCATGTTGTTTGGAATGTGTGTTATGTTATTCACGTGAGATGAAACTTGATCATTATTATGTGAAACGTAGTAACTCAGTTGCTAGATAAAACTTAGTTTATCAAGAAATATTATATTATCCTCGTTCAAAATAGTCGTTGTTTAACTATTTTCGTCGTTGTGGCTTACTCAATCCCATTATCGCACCTGGAATATTCACTATAAACTTATAATTGTTTACTCAGATCATTCTTTTATTACTTACTTTTTATTTAAATCGAACAATAACCTCCAGATAAATTGTGTAGGTTAACACTAAAGAGACCTTATTTACTGTATCAATATAGTTTCCTTAACTAATAATTCAACATAAATATATACGGTAGATAGAAATTTATTTACATAGCGAACATACTTCCAAAACGTACTGAAGAAAGAATATGGTTTTCCAGCTTTGATAAGATGCAGGCAAGGACGCCGGAAAGTGAGTTTTTCTCACACAGTCATGTGGCTTCGATCAACGTATTTGCAATTTCTTCTGATCGCTGAAGTGCGACTGTAATTGAAAACTCTTTAATAAATGATCAGTTCTTTTGACTTTTGAAGTATAATTGAATTCATGTAATTTTTAGTGATATTCCTTTTTGCAAGCATTTCCAACAAAACTTTTTTATATCATTTCGCAAACCTTTACTAGGGTGTCAAATATTTCAATTTGGAGGAAGTACGCTTCTGTTTTAACAGATCATTTTCACATATTAACTGCAGTTCATTTAGAAATTGTCCAAAAGAATTCCATTTTAAGCCTTTTTTTAATTCATCCGAATTAATAATGTATCAAGGAGACAAAAATACGGCTAAACCAGGTATCCACATACAAGGCGTAGAAAACCTCAAACTATGTAATGCCATTTAGTGGAACGGCGATAATTTGTAAAAGGGAACACGGATTTTGTATGCATGATTCAATATAATATTATCATTATATTATTATTATCTTTAGTTTATTTGCAAGATTAAATGTTAAGTCGCCGAAGTTAAGTTGAGACTAGACAAGATTTCGTTTAGGTAATTTCTCCTTACGTCGTCTTCAATGAAGTAAAAATACATTTATTTATTACCTCTAAACCAAGTAGTAACATTCATTCACGTTATTTCGAAGTCACAAATAGTACATTAGTTGCGTTGACGTGTTAGTTGTTGGTTCTTAGGGTTTAATCTCAAGATGATTCTGAAACTGAACATAAATTGTAATAAAATGTTATTATTATTATTGTTGAATGAAGACCTACAACAATGTGTCATTTAGGAGAATAATGTATTAACTGTACACAGAATTTCGTTTGCGATGACAAATGGGAATATCAAACATTTATTCGAGTATGTATTTGGATAAGAGCCATCGTTTTACACTGACATATCAATTTTATATCAGGCGAAATTTATCTGGGGGAAATATAATACGTTATTTTCTCGGACACTAGTGAAGATATATGCAAAAACAGCAGTATTGGAGCCGTTTTTGAGTGATTTCTGCGGATTTAACTTACTTACTTTACTGTAATTACCGACCCGCTGATGAGCTTTTTTTCTATGTCAGATGTTTACTCATCGTACTCATGCATTTCTATAAATTTATGAGTAATGGGTTTTTTGATTTACATCATTCTCTATATATCCATTAAGGCTTCCTGGTGAGTGCTTTTAAAGTGGCGCATATGTGAGCTTGTCGCAGAATGTTTAAACTACGTCCACCGCTCGTTTCTTATTTATTTTTGCAGCTAGAATATTGTTTTGCTATTCCCCAGTAGGTTGTTACTGATGGTGCCTGGCCAGAGAATACTGAGTATTATGCGTAGAGAACTGTTATTCAGTAATTGTTACCTCTGAATTATCGTTTTCGCAGTTACAGTCGCGAACCACATGGCACAACCCCTTGCCTTTCTGAGATCTTGGAAACTGCAGTGGCCGCGATCTGTCCACTTGCAGCTTCTTGCGGAACCTAATCTAAAACAATTAAGTGCCAGTTTGAAGTCATTTATTCTGTAAAATACACTAAATCCTAACATTTAGGATAACTGAAGTAATATTACGATAATAATAATAACAATCGCAGACATATTGTGACAGATGTTTTTGGCATAGAATATCTGAAGTTGTTTGTCACAAAAATATGGATTCTAGATCGATTTCGTTCGTAATTTGATACTGAAATGATCACCATATCTAACTTCAAACTCATTATATAATGTTTTATTCAACACTATTATCATTGGTTGAATGTACCAATAAATACAATAACCAAAGAGTAATAAAATGTCATTTGAACTTCAAAGTATATTCATCATTCTTAATAATTTTAGTCACCTCAGAACGAGTTCCCATGAATCATTATTGTTCAAAGATTATTATCACTTGAACTGACGTTTATCATTTGTAATGACAGACTCTTATATTCCTCCCAATCATGTGTGCTTGAAGTGTTCTATTCTGGGACTTATTATTTCACGTCCACAGAGACAGTTCATTATTTTGTGGTATGGTGATCAGGTATGGCAACGTAAATTTGTGTATTTACGTGCGAAGTTCTATGTTGTTGTATACCTGACCTTATGATATCGGTCTATAATTATATCTCCTACTGGACAGTCCTCGTTATAGAAAAAAATTATTTATGTTGAAGGCAATGGATTCGTGGTTGATGATGTGTGAAATCACAGTTCAGAAGACTGAGTAAACGGATACTTAGACATGGGGCTCAGAAGTTTATTTGCGATTACGAAAATGTATTTTGTCCTCCATAATGAGTGCTTTTAAATGTGCTCATGTGAAGCGGGTTTGTTTGAATATCATGCAAACATGTTTTGACTTATTATATGTTTCGATTACTGAAAGAACAGTAACGTGATCGTTTGTCAGACGGAAGACGTTTCGTTTGAGTTAATAAATGTTCAGAAGTAGAAATCCATGTAACAGTATCAGAGAAACCGGAAAACCTCTTCACTTTTCACGCATTCAAGACGTGTCATTCTATGATTTACCATCAAAAATTCGTCGAGGCGTTATCTTAGCCATAACGGCTAGTTATTGTACAGTGAGTTATTGTTGCAGAAGAATAAAAAAAAGATCGAATTGATATTTAACTCAGTTGTAATTGCAACACATACTGAAATACTCACAATCATCTCTGTGAGAAACTATATTTCTGACGACTGCTTTGCAAACATATCCATGAATTTTCATGGATCTCTGTGTTAAATCAGTTTCACAAATAATAACGTGAATTACAACAATACAATAAAGACCACAGCATCCGTAATTTTATGCATCAGAATCTGTGAGGAAAGCCTTTGAGAAGTTGATGAATCGGTACATGAACGCTTGGTTGGTTTTCGGCACTGTAGGATGATCAAATATTCCAAGTCATGCAGTGATTTCAGTTTTCTTTGTAAGAAACCTTTAGTACTTCACATATTGTGAATTTGACGTTGACTGATTTAATTGACTGATGATTTGTATCTTCATGATCGACACTGTCTCTTTGTTGATAATTACATAGTAAGACAGAATTATTAGAATGTTGATGTTGAAATTATAGATGGTATCTATTGAACAAAATAGGCATTTTTCTTAGCTAAAGTCTTCTAGCTCACTGCAAATTTCGTGTATTCATCAAAATATATGTTTTTATGATCAACGTTTTTGGCAAAGTGAGTCTAGTAACGAAAACTAATCTAAGATTTGTTGGACGGATGTCATGATTTATAAACACGATAGTGTAACAGTATTGTACGAGCATATTAAATGTTTCAACTTATTTATAATTGTTATCGATATACTTTAGCCAATCAAATGTCGAAATGTACTAAGATCTGAAAACATAACTGTATTCTTTCAATTTTTAATATTATTTGTTGCTGGTCCCATGCATGCATACTGATTCAAGCTAATACCAACACGTAAAAGCATTCGGTTTACCTAAAGAATGCAAAAATCTGAGTTATGAAACAAGTAGTAAAAAAATTGAGAGCAAACAATTTACATAACACACATTTTATTTGTGCACTAGATAATATGACAGAAACAATTATGGAGAATTTCTTCGTAACCATATTCTATGAGTGGAAGAACAGTGTAAAATCTGTGGTTTTTCGGAATAGTTGCTTCTGTCAGGTTACTTAGTGTTGGAATAGCCCACGAGAATTCACCCACGCATATAGTTGATTGATGAACTTATCGATTAAACGCTTAAACATTTGAAGGGCAGTCGATTGGTGAACTATTTGATTACTGTTCAAATATTTTAACGACAATATCGATTATATATTATTGTATAAATACGCATAATTTATGGTATATTTTTTATTCCGTTGATAAGTGTGCTGCAACGTATGCCGTCTTCATATTTTTGAACGATGAGAGTCTAACATTCCGTGTTGTCGTTTGTACAGTGGTTTGGCGTTACTCAAGTAGAGAACATAAAACTTAGGAATAAATTACCAGATACTGTAGTGTATTATTGTATCTATGTCAGATAAAGCTTCGAAGGTATATAAATGCAATGAATCAAAGTTATTTCAAATGTTGCAGATAGATGACTTAAAGAAATATATTATCAAACATCCACAGAAAGTTCCATCAATTATAAATTATCAAAACAAAATGCCGAGCAAATAACAAACATAATCATTTATTTCAAAAATAGATGGAATCTTTGTGAGAGAGTTTTGATGTATACCATCTCCGCGTACGTGAATACAATCTGTCCAAATGCCAATGTCATCATTAAATACTGTGTTATAATTTCGCGTGACTTTTCGTAGTGTTTATCATGAACGTTAGTAGGAAAATAAAATGCACACTCAAATCCATCGGACATTATAACGTGATGGAAAAATCATTGTAAGTTATCGGATCATGAATAACATTAAAAATTATCATGTTCATATGTTTTGAAAGTGACGTGTTTATTTTGTGATGTGTTTTAATAAATGTTGTCGAGTTCAGGTGAATAAATCGCCGTCGTGTGGTATGTTAGTAATAAATTAGCTTGTGACTTAACCGAAATCATAACGTTTAAGTAGCAAATGCTCAGAACAAGCTTGTGTGCATGATGTGGTTAAAGCGAATAAGGATTGTTGGTACTTTTATTTATTTGTTGATTATCCAATTAACATTGTGAGCTTTGTAGTATCATTCAGATAAAGTAGTTTTCAATGACATTTGTGCAAATATAGCCTACTAATTGCATGTAATCAAATATCAGGATCCTATGACCATATTCGACCAATAAAGTGGATTATTTGCGACAGGCAATAAAACGGAAGCCAATTTGTCAAGCTGTGATCTTCCATGTATATCGTCTTGTTTCACGTGAACACAAGCTGTCAAATTCAAAATGGATTTAGATTGACGTGCAATTTTCATTTCAAATTATCATAATCTTCGTTCGGATATGCTCATGTTTAAGCTACCTAAAAACTAAGAAGCATTATAAGTACTACCAAATTTCCGTTAGTCACCTCTTTTCATCTGATGTTCTTTTTCGATTTGAAACGTTATGGTCAGTTGTTACTACAGATAATACGGTCATAATAATTTATACAACTATAAACCTATTTAATAACTCAATTCATCAAGCATCGTCCACGCTTCAAATTCTCTATCTCTTCTTTGACAACTGTGTTATATTTTTGCGTAACATTACGAAACGTTTATCGTCAGAGTTAGTAAGAAACTACAATGCAAACTGAAATCCGCTGGATTAAATGACATGTTAGAAAAATCATTACCAGATATTGAACCATGAATCAGATTAAAACGAATCATGTTTTTATGTATTTGAAATTACGTGTTTATTTTGTCAAATCTTGTTAAACTCATTGTTTTGATGCGGTCAGCTTTTCTTATATTGTGTGAACAGAAACCACATCACAGACGGCTTATCATTTATCGGGAAAAACGCTAGATTATCTTAGCAGTTGGGAGATACTTTTAACGAATGATAGTAGTAGTTACATTCATTGTTGCTTTTCTATTTCACCTGCATCATAATGTAGCTGAAATCTGACATCTCTGTTGTCTAGTTATAGAATATAAGTAAGGTCTGTAGAAAATGCTGAACACAATGTTATTTCATGGTTCGTGTAACGGAAGATTTTTATTTATATGTTACAATACTGATTAAACTAAACATTTGTTGAATGTTGAACCTAGATTTCATTCTTGTTAGGATGGGATTACGAAGATGTTTGAAGATTTTTCCACGTTACTACCGCAGTGGTTGAAAAAGTACTTTACATATTCAAGCGTAGCTTGAACTTCGCTTTAGCACATGAAAGTTTTGTATTTCACTAAACACCTACCCACTGATGTTTGTTTCTGTGGATTTGTCAATTTTTAGAGGAGTCATCATTGAGGAAAGTTCGAATGAAACAAATTCGTCTAATTTAAAAATACGATTTGAGTCTTCATAAGTCAGTTTATTATTCAAGAGTTCATATTTTGATTCACTGATAGACTTCAGCAATGAGCATGCTCATACGTGACATGCTAAGAAGACGATTTACAAGCGATTTAATAATAATTTAGGATAACAACATAGTTATAGTCAATCGCAACCATCGAACGTCTGCTCAGATTACTATTTATCATTTGGAAGTTCTACGATAATCATGACATTTCAGTTTTCTGAAATTTCGTCAGCATCAGTACAACAGCAAATAGTTTTTAGCAGTGAATGATCTAATCTGAAGGTTGGTAATGCTGATTTTACTGTCATTGATTCAATCATTTCTGCAACCTTTGACGTACTTTACACTAAACAAGTATTGTGAATTTCGAAGTAAATGCTATTTGTACATAAAAACAAAATTTAACTTGAGATACTATACGAATCATTTTTCACTGCTAATTATTCTTAATAAATTCAGTGATGATAGTTATCATAAGCTGTTCTCCGTTTTTACAACAATAATTTGTTCAGTGAACAATCAAAACTAAAAAAACATTATAATGATGCAATGTTTTCTAAGTATGATATACAATCTCCCCCTACGACATGACGATGACGGACTGATATACTTTCCGATATTATTCGTCATACTGTTGTTTGTCATTTTGCATGACTGTCATCGTAACAGACTGGTGTCCAGCAACATTTCTTTATTGTAAACGGTTTTCACCCGAAACAGTTATCAATTACTACTTTGAGAAACTCATTCATTTTAACAGCTAGTTCACCAAATGAATTCTCCTTATTAACTTACGATTAGTTTTGTTAGCAATATCTATTTTGCGTACTTTTCGAATACTTATCGTGATGTGAAATGATGTTACAGTTACAAAATTTTCCAGACCTACGTCTAATACCTGCGTTATGCGTCTCAATCATCATCATTTTAAAAACTTCGTGTGTTATCTTTCTATCTAATCTGCATTTTTGAGGTTGATATCGTTCACCTGCTGATACGAAATACACCAAATTCACTAAACATCATTACATATATAAGTATTATCGCGTCATACGTTATTCTATGATTTGAATTGAGTATTAATTTAGTAAAGAATCGAAATGATACAACGATCAGATGGTGTTATGTGATCTGAGTGTATTATACAATCTCAACCTGCATAACTGATTACAGTTGACTGATTTTGTTTATGATTTGTTATCATCATATTTATGTAGTATATATAATTGTGTCTATATCAGTGTGTTTTTACACAATTTTCTCACCCTGAATAAGTATTAAGTTGTAATAACTTTACCTTGGGTAGTGTAGATCCATATGCGCCCCATCCTGCTCAAGTCCAAAAACGATAAGACAGGTTGAGAACGGTTGTGTATTTAATTAAAAAAGAAATACAGACAATTACTTAAACAATATTACATCTGTGGTGTGCCGGTTTAATGCGTGTTCTTACGTTTCGTAGTAAGCTCGTTCAGATTGTCTTATCCAAATGACGTCTGACGGTTAATAAAGCAGAAGATGAATTCCAAGTATCGTATACGTTTATTGTAGCACACCACAATTAATAACAGCAGACCACAGACAGACCGGGCAGACACACTAGCGAGCGAATATGCGAATGAGCGAATTAATTAATAAGATTAAGATGTTCGTATATATGTAAAGGAAAGTGTCTGAGTCATCTTGATATTTAAGAGAATAATAATAAAGCGAATAGGATGAATATGTGCGTAGGCGTTAAGCAATGCTCAGTCATACTAGCTCATACAAACCAGATAATAAAAAATACCAATGGTGCATACAAGTTGTTGCTAAGCGAATGGCTTGGTTAAATAAAGTAATCGAAAGGGCTTAAGCAAATTAAATGTAAGCGGATGCAAATAAATGTGGAGGCACTACACATCTTTGAGTTTCCATTTACCACAATAGGTTCTGTTGCTGGAAGAATAAGTGCTTTCAGTCCGTTACTGCTAAAGTATGAGATCCAAATATGGCTCTTGCCATATTAAGTATCGAATTTGAACAACTTATGTATAATTCAGAAGGAGATATAAAAACGTCAATGTAAGCACAAGATGTAGAAATAATTACAATAAACAAATGATAAAATCTCAAAATGGAATCAAATATCGTACCAAAATATCAACAGAAGGGTCAGCCATATCATAACT
Source organism: Schistosoma turkestanicum (assembly GCA_944470395.2). NCBI lineage: Eukaryota > Metazoa > Platyhelminthes > Trematoda > Strigeidida > Schistosomatidae > Schistosoma > Schistosoma turkestanicum. Next base: position 12,474 of record CALYCR020003329.1, read on the forward strand.
GAAGTATATATACATGAAGTGATTTTCCAAAACCGAAACCTTCGAAATAGGTTGATTTAAGTTCCTGAATGAAGTGATGATGGAAAAGACGTTGATGCATATCACTTTTATCAGAAAATCACTTTAAAATCTATGTATAGAAAAACATGGTCTTCCAACGTTTCAGCCAATGAATTTATCTGAAATAGATTTTCCCTAATCGCGAAACATTTAAAGTATTCGAACGGCATGAAATCTACTTTTCATTCACGAAGGTTCATGGAGAAATCTTACTGATGACCAGATACCTTTGAAAGTCATCAATTGTGTAAAATATTTGTGATCTTCTGATTGATCGGTACTCTTTTATCATTTTTTTATCGCTTGGAATGCCTGAGAAGCAATCACAAATGTTTCCAACTCTCTATTGATGTGTACACCGCTTGTCGTTATCTATTAGCGGGTATCATAGTGAAAGGTGCAGGATGTTTTTTTAGAATATAAACTATCGACCATCACATAATCTGTGAGCACGGGAGCGAACTTGACACATACTGCATAAATTGGTGCACCTGAATCCCAGGTAATTGATGGGTTTTTACTAAGAAGACTTCGTTTATACAGGAATTGGTTACCCGAATACTGTATAAAAATGTAGTCCACTGCCTAGTAATACTCATGATCACATCTGTGGATAGGTTTGAGAGAAGCTATCTCTATCTGATGCATTCTCATCATATGTTTAATTCTTCACACATAAATATAATTTTCATCAATTAATTCAAGATTTTATACATAAAGTTACACCAAATGCTGAATATTTTTTAAGTAACTGTTTTGTTTGAAAATTTCGTACTACACACTTTGTCCTGGAATGCAAAAACGTGCATACTTCAACAACGTGATAATATCGCCATGAAATCACCACTATATTGTCTAAGCGTACTTATTCACTCATAATAAATGTAGAGCAATCGTGTAAATGAATCACATGAGATTGTTGACTAAAACTTCACCTCCTTACGTGATAAGATAAAACTTTGATATAATCCAGTATTATATGTATATATAAATTGTTATTTCTCTCGTTTACAATCTAAACAGGATTTTCGATTTCGATTAATAATAATATTCGCTGGTTGGCAATGTGCGCATCGTAGGTCGATATTCAATTTATTACCGATAAGACAAATGAAATGTTATTATTTATGTTTCTGATATCATAGGTCAACCAAAACATTTTTTACTTAAACTCTTACGTGAATATGAATGTCCTAATTTAGTTATATTTTTTCGAAATGGATGATGTTTTTCAAAATTATGTCTTCAAAACCATCAAGTATTTATAATAATAGGATTATATTATTAACGAAGATGATTAGACTTTAATTTTGGATATGTAAATATCCTAAATATCAGATAACGTTTGCTTCAGCTTTCAATTTTAAATGATATTTTAAATACCTCTCATATTCTTTCTTCATTTTTTATTTGTAGACTCGTTTGTTTGATTGTTCCTGCAAGCACTACAATTGTGATTGTCGGAACGCAAAATTTCACTTGGGATTCCTACCAGTTTGGTTTAACCTGGCCTCCAACATTTTGTTATTCGTATATAGTAATGTTTTTATCATGATGTTCAAAACAATTTTATTTCCTACATGAATGCTTCATTTTATTCATGATTGATAATTTAATTTATTTAAAAGCACTTCAGAATTACCATGACAAAAATGCTATATATTCAATCAATATACGTTGCGACGCCTAATAATAGAAAAGCTATTCTATACTATGATAAAAATAGTAGTTTTTAAAAAATCTTATACATTACTGATAACATTATTGCTTCTTTCAAAATATTCAATTATGTTTGAATCGACTGTGGATTCATATGTATCATGAAGTGAACATTGGATAGAAACATCATTTTAGAAATACATTATACTCATCTGACTATCGTAGATCACAATAATTCCTTAAAATTGAAAAATAACTGTTGTTCAACTTTTTCGTTTGAAAGGCCTCAAATGTACCCAGACATAACTCCGAATAGCACACTGATAGTAACATTCAATTTGACACTTCTAGATGTGAGTTGACTTCGGTATTTGCGTGACCATTTTGTGTCATTTATCGACATTTATTATTAAATCTATAGTCAACAATAATGTCACAAAGAAAATACCTATTGCTTGATAGTAAAACAATCACTAATTACGATGTTTCGTTTTGTATATAAACAATGGGATTTAATTGTACACTGATCAATTAACTTCCCATAGAACAAATATACGACATTTCTGTTTGTTCATCCATTCGAGTACACTGCACTGTGAAGAAAATTAGTACATACAGTAAAAAACTAAAATACGGTTCACAGTTTCAGCACTCAAAGAGTGAGCAACATTATGATAAGTGTATGAGATCTAATATGACGATCGATAAATCAATCATAAGTCGAAATGCCTTCCTCTTCAGAAGGTGTGCTTCATAAATCATTTAATATATATTGACTCAAAATTATCGATTCTTGTTACAAATCTATGTACAGGAATAGACTTTTCCAATCGTACAACAGACTTTCCATATCATTGACTGTGAACTAATGTTAGCCATTCCTTCTGAAGACAGTGATTTACCAGGTGAACATTATCATCATCAAATAAAAAAAGTAGTGGAATTACGAAAAATAATTTATCTCTGACTGTTATTTGGTATGCATTTCATATATGTGACCGCTCAATTATTAAAATACATTGGACTGATAACGTAGTTGCGTATTGATATTCAATAATATCTACAATCATCACAATTGAAAAAAACCTCTACTTTCCGGACAAACTGTAAACGAAGTATTTCGACCAAGGTTGGTGTATACTTAGATTTGACTGACAAGCCTTTTGTTTAAAAAGTTGTTGAAATATACCTCATTTTATTTCAGCTATTGAGACCTGAATAAGATCACAAATAGCCCCGTTTGAGAAATTATTCCGCGAGAGAAACATTTTGGTAAGTATGAAATTTGTACTTTATGGCTTGGTCTGTTGTCAATGATTTAAGTAAATCTATGTCATATTTTGATATATATTCTCTGGATTAGAATTGTTACAGAAATAATCAACTATCAGTATTAGAAAACAATCATGAAGTTTATGTATGTTAACACACATCTAGAAGCTGAACACAGATTTCGAATGCAAACAAATAGGTACTTTGAAATTTTTGAACACGTGTGCATTTAATGGACTCATGAGAAAAATGATTAAAATTACTTTCAAAAATAAAGCACAAGATCCAAATACACACTAAAATATAAAGGCACAAATGTAATTGGCAAAAGCATGACTCGTGTGAGAGTTGATAAACGACGAGTTAGTATCCGTTTGTCTTGTCATGAGTGAGCAGACTGACTAGCGATGTTCTCTGAACATCATTTGCATCAGTTTACTTCTTTTCGCAGCGCAAGATTAATTTAATATTCTCGAACAAAAAATACATTTATTTTAGCAAAACTGCTCTAAATCAGTTAGTTTTGTTTCAAGACTTGGCCAAAGGTGATCTGTTATTTTCATTTCCAACATCCGAGCGTTTTGCATGATAATTCAAGTCGCAACTTTGGAAGTCCAGTACTTAAAACATTTATACGCACCAAATTAATTGTGAATTCAATTCAATTCATCGACTAGCTAAATGACTTTCAATCTAACTTTTTTCATTGCATCACTCATGACCGTGAATGATGAAAATTATGTATGCTGAATTGATTTTGTGTGAACGGCTAAATAATTATGTTAGCTTTTTCATATAAGAGAACGCGAACCTAAAAAACGTGGACAATGTGCAGTTCAAGATCCACGAATCAAAAGCGTCTTTGGTTACTTCAATGCTGCTCCGGTTTTGTATAACAGAACAGATCTTTTGAAGTACGTGAATTTATTCCTATTATCATAAGTTGTATTCATTCGGTGAATGATTCTGACGTGAAGTTGTTCTCTTGTAATTTTTGCAATAAATAATCATTCTTTCGGATTGACAATTATCAATAATGTGTAACACCAATATACCACAGAAATTTGTGTTGATGCCGTCTGAGCAATCAACCTATGTTGAGATGATTGCTTTATTTCATCATTTTGTTCAACGTATAACGCGAATGATAAATTTTTGATTCCATTTGAAATGATTAACATGACGCACTTTCATGAACGCACGTCGTAGTTTCTGAATTGGTTTTCATGTCAGTAATACGGTATATGGAAAGATTTGAATGTCAGTAAATGGCTACCAATAAATCAACTCAAACTGCAACGTTACAAATTTGATGGAAAGCAGGAACAGTTGTTCGAAAATCAATCTTTTTTATATTCACTTTATTACAGCCCAATTAGACGCCATAACATCGTTCGAAGCAACCGAACATTATATAATTTAAGTGTCTCTCTCAACTAGTATGAACACATTACTCATATATACAACCTTACTATTATAAAATTTAAAATGAACTTTACTTACTTACCTACTAACGCCTGTTACCCAAATGTAGCATTGGCCGCTCTGAAATTTTCTACAACCGACATTGGCCTGAGCATCCATCTCTACTTCTGTCCGAAGTTTGATCATTCCTCTCAAATCTTTCTCGATTTCTCGGCTGAATGTTTTACTTGGCATTCATATTTTCCTTTTGCCTTCAGGCTTCCGTGTGAAGACTTGTCTCGCGACGCAGTTAGGTGCTTCTCGTAATGTGTGTCCTATCCACTTCTGCGGCTTCTTCCTGATTTCCTACTCCACTGGAATCTGGTACGTTGATGCTAATGCCGGTCAACGAATCCGAAGTATTTTGCGTAGACAACTGTTAATAAACAATTGTATCTTATGGATGATGGCTTTCGTAGTTCTCAAAGTTTCCGCTCCATACTGTAGAACTGTCTTGACATTTGTATTGAAAATCCTGATTTTGATTTTGGTTGAAAGTTGTTTTGAGTTCCAGATATGTTTCAACTGTAAAAAAGCAGCTTTTGCTTTGCCAATCCGCGCCCTCACATCTGCATCGCATCTACCTTGGTTGTGGATTATGCTGCCCAGATATGTAAAAATGTAAACGTCATCCAAGGCATCTCCATCAAGAGTGATTTGGTTGGTGCATGTTGTGTTGCATCGGAGAATTTAGCTTTTTCATTTATGTATGTTGAGACCTACTGCTGTAGAATCTGCTGCCACACTTGTCATCTTCTCTTGCATTTGTTGTTGCGTTTGCGATAGAAGAGCCAGGTCATCTATGATCGTCCAGCTGTGTGCTTACTGTCCAGTTGATACCGTGCTTCCCTCCAGATGCTGACGTTTTCATAATGCAGTTGATCACAAGGAGGAAACAAAAGGGTTAGAGTAGACAACCTTGCTTGACGCCGGTTTTCACCTCGGAATAATCTGCTAGCTGTCCTGCGTGTACGATTTTGCAGTTTTATCCATCAAAGGAATACCGTATGATGTGAACTGTCTTCTGAGGCACACGGTAGTGTCGAAGAAACCTTCATTCAATTGATTGTTCCACAATGATACGTGATGTTGCAATTTGGTCGGTACATGATCAATACTTAAGAAATCCAGCCCGTCGACCTGGAAGTTTGGCGTCTACAAAGTCCTTCATTCCGTTAAACAATACCTTGTTGAAGACTTTGCCTGGTATTGAGAGAAGAGTGATGCCTCTGTATAACCCACACTTGCAGAGATCGCCTTTCTTTGGTATTTTGATCAGGTATCCTTCTTTTCAATCTGATGGTACTTGTTCCTCATCCCAAATCTTCTTGAAGAGAATGTGAAATATTTTCGCAGTTGCTTCCACATCTGCTTTCATTGCCTCTACTGAAATGTTGTCTGTTCCTGCTGCTTTGCTGATCTTTATTTGTCAGATGGCCATACTGATCTCTTCAAATGTAGGTGGGCCAATATTGATTGGGAGGTCGGTAGATGCTGCTTCGCTGCTTAGTAGGTTCAGTAGTTTAGGAGTTCCTGAAAGTGCTTCACCCACCTATATCGCTGTTCTACAGTGTTGCTGATTAATTTCCCTTCCTTGCTATTAACTGATCGTTCTGATTCGCGATAGTTTCCGGCGAGCTTCTTTGCTGGCCGTCTCTCGCAGCTTTTTCCGCAGTCATTGCTAGATCTTCAACATATTTTCGTTTGTCAGCTCCGATGCTCTTCTTTACTTCCCTGTTTGCTTTTTTGTATTTAGCTTGTGCCTAAACTTTCTCTGCTCTTGTTCGGCTAACATTGATTGCTGCCCACTTGTTCCTCATTTCTTCAATTTTTGCAATAGTATCAACAGAGATCCATTCCTTGTGATGGAACTTCTTGTGGCCCAGAACTTCGTGACATGTTGAAGTGATTGCCTACTTGATACCTTCGCAATTGTTCTCCAATGTTGCTTCTCTCCATTGAGTAGATCCTGAAGTCCTGAAACCTGTTAATTAGGCCTATCTTGAATTCGTTGAAAATTACGGTATCCGTTAGAAAGGCCGTATTGAACTTGTGTGATGTTGTCCGTCCCGTTATCCAGTTTCTGTTTAGTTTCAGTTTCATTTTTACGATCAGCAAGTGGTGATCTGAGGCTATATCGGCTCCTCTCTTAGATCTCACATCCTCCATAGTCTTTTTGATCGTTTTGTTGATACAGATATAAACAATTTGGTTTTCAGTTGTGTGGTCCGGTGAAATCCAAGTACCATTGTGTATGCGTTAGTGCGGGAATATTGTGCCACCAATGACCAGTTTGTTGAAGGCACATAGGTTCGCAAATCTCTCACCTTCTTCCTTTATTTCTCCCAGTCCATGTCGTCCCATGGTGTCTTCATATCCAGTGTTGTCCATTCCAACCTTGGCATTCCGGTCTTCCATAAGATTCATCAAATCCTTTGGTGAGCATTTTTCGACGATTGACCACAGCTTTCCGTGGGATTGATCTTTAACGTCGTCATTGTAGTCATTAGTAGGTGCATAATACTGGATGACGTACATTGTAATGTCCTCTTTCTTTGTTTTGAAAGATGCTTTAATGATCCTAGGTCCATGAGATTCACCTTCCCGTCAGTGCACTTCAGGCATGTTTGGACACCATCAGTGCAACTCCTTGTGTATGTGAAGCATTTTTCTCTTCATGATCAGAGTATACAAGCAGTTCCCCTGAAGCTTCTCCCAGTTTTCCAACCTGCTTTCAATGCGTTGCACTGATGCCGAGCACTTCGAATTTTTATGTTTTCATTTTTGCCGCAACTTGAAGTAGTCTTTCAGTTTCCCACGATGTACGAGGGTTTCGTTTAACTGAAAATATGATTTTTGTGGTTATCAGAAGAAGCATCAGCCCCGTGACTTCAGACGCGACGTCATAATTCTTCTTCTAACTCCCAAGGCAGATTAAAAGTTGTAGAGATTATTTTTTCCGACCACGGATTTTTTTGCAATTTAGATTTCGAAGGAACAGGGTCGCCGACCCATGTCTCGCATCTCCTCTTTTATCAGGGCTTCGGACCGCAGTAGCCCACAAGGTTCTACTGGCGGAGTTAAACTGAACTTGAGATCCATATTATCTTGTGTTTAGTGAGTGAAAGCATTTTGTTTGGAATGTATGTTGTGAATGGTAGGAACGATTAGAACGATCGTCAGTGACGTGAGAAAATACTTCATTATTCTTTTGTGAAACACAATATTTCAACCATCAAATAACACTTACTTAATCACGAAACAATATCTGCTTCGTTTACAAAAGTCGTTGGTAAACTCAATATAACTATATTCCTAGTTAGAAGTAGCACAATTCAACTCTCATTATAGTACAAAAACAATCAACGTAAACTTAATTCTTCCTCATATGAATCATTCCTTATCAACTGACCATCGCATTCTAATTAACTGACACCACCTAGGCGGTTTCTGTCGGTTTTGACCGTAATAGACCTTATATACGTCATCCTAATTTGTTTTAAAGCTATTTCAAAGTAATAATTCAACAAAGATTTTTATTGTATATAGGAATAAATTTTTCATTTTTACTTAGCGAAGATACTTTAAAAACGTAATGAAGAAAGAATACGGTTATCCAGCTTGGTTATTGTGCAGGCAAGGTCACGGGAAAGTAAGTTTTTCTCTCACGATAATTTAGCCTCGACCAACGTATTCACGTTTCGCTTTGATCGCCTGGGAGCGACATTATCTAAAACTGAACACTTTACCAAATAGTTTATAAACAATGTTTATTTGTAATCGTTTTTAAAAGCATTTGCACGAATTTTTCTGTCCGTGATTTCGCAAACTTTAACAGCGTGTCATATATTACAATCTAGAGGAGTACGCTTTTGTATGAACAGATCATTTGTATATATAATAACTGCAGTTAATATGGCATCTGTCCGGGAGAATTCTATTTTAAACCATTTTTCAATTCTTCTGAACTAATTAATGTAACAAGGAGACCAAGATGAGGGTCGACTAGGTATCCACGTATGTTAGTAGGACATAGATGGAATTAAAGCACGACTACGTTGCTGCGGAGTGATTGGCTAAATTTTTATCCAATCAGCGCCTGATCGAAGCTTGGAGAATAGGATAGAAAATTCTCGTATTATTAGTCGCATGCTGATTGGTTAAATCTAATCCAGTCGATCACGTGAATTTTCTTCCAGAAGCTTTCTCATGTAAAGACTATAAATAGACTTGCGTTGTATTTATTCTTGCCTACTTTGTCTTGGCTTTCGCCATCACCTCCGGCTTCTTATTCCTTGCTATTTTGGAATATAATCTTACCTGTTCAACCGTGTTTTGATTTGGGTTACTTGTCTAGTGTTTTGTGTCAAGAATACTAAGCAATAAGATTTAGCCGGGAATTAGCTTAAGCAAGCGTTACACCAACGTACAAGACGTAGAAAACATTGAATAGCGCAATGCTTTATTATGGAACAGTAATTATTTTTGTAAAATTGAAAATAGGTTTTGATCTCTGAATTCAGAATTATTACAAAAAAGACTGGTATCTCGTCTGTTATTTTACGTTCTTTTGCAAGAGGAAATGTTGATTCACTAAAATTGAGTGAAGAATAGAGATGATCATTTTTCTCCAATTTCTTGTTACGTCCTACACAGTGGATTGAAATTATTTCTATTCACTTTTACTGCCTTGAGAGTAAATATACATTTAGGTTACTGAAAAAGCAAATGTTCAGAGTTGTTCCTTGTTGTTTCATGGGTTTTAGTCGCTGGATGATTCTCAAACAAATAACGTGAATAAAATTATTTTTCATAAAAAAGCCGAATGTTTTTATTCATAAATCGATGAATGTCGCAACAGTGTTTCATTCAGGAGAATGATATTGTTACTGTAAATATCATTTTATTCGCGATAATTGTTATGGAATATTAAAAATGTATTCAAGGATATCTTTTCAAAAGTGCGATCATTTCACCCTCACATATTAGTTTTGAATAAAGCAGGAGATATCCACTTGAAATACATTTACGGTCGAAATTCATCACATTATTTTTTTCGGATACCAATGTGGATATATGCGAATGACATGTTAGCAACAGTATTCATTTGGTGAACTATGTTTACTCATAAAGACATTAGTTTACTATAAAACCTAAGACATATTTAGTAGCATGCTTCTTACATGAAATGAGTTGATGCAAGTAGATTGATGTAATTGACTTCTCATGCACACACACATTTTAATATACTAATCAGCTGTGAAGTAATTATATGAGCTGAAGAAAGTTTATTATGTTTCACACAATGAAACCATAAGGTATCAAAACACATCTGCTTATATCATATCGAGAAAACAACACAAATTATTATTTATCATTTAGTAGAAGAAACGAATGAGAGTGAAAGAATATTTATGATATGACCATCAATAAATATGCCTAAATTTATTACTACTTCCCCTAAATCGATAAACGGAACGAATATGGATGATAAAGATACACGATATGTTATTGTAATCCATTGACCAAAGCCTTGCTTAGAAAAGCTAGAAGACTTGAATGGCGTTGAAAGTGTGTTCTACGAGCACTCACAGGATTCAAGTTTGCTTATAATACAAATAAGGCTCATTCATACAATGTTAGTAACGCTGACTTATAATGAGCCATTTCTCTCCATGACCTTAGATTCTTATTTATGTCATAAAATTTGGGTGGAACAGAAGCCACCGAAAATCACTCTACAACCTACTCTCTGCATGTACTCCATTTTCTAGTTTATTATTTCAAATGATTTTCCTTGATATTACTGTTATTGATTGTCGTCTCAATGTGATTTTTGCAATTATTAATTTATTCTGCAGTTAGTGTGTCTCGTTTCAACTTCATGCAATGTTTAATATTATCTTGATCATATGGAATCTGCTGTATTCTCTTGCGAATTCGCATTTGCGTCCTGAATGTCGGTTGTTCAACCACTAAGGCAGTGCTTTCGTTCAGAAACCGGTCCAAGTAAGGAGTGTTCGAGTAACAGATAGTGTTGAAACTATATCATTTGAGGTGATCGATACATATGTTGCGTATGCCGAACCACAATCCTCGTTCAGCAGTGTATTGCAAAGTAGTAAGACGTTGGAATGGAGCTACGGACGAACAACCCAACACAAAACATAAATCCATAAATTCACTGAAAACCAGACCGAGACATTTTCGTAAAAGTCTACTACCTGTTCGTGGCATTCGAATTCATAGTATTTGATGATTAGAGACTCAGGAATCTCGTGGCTGAAAACTTTTCACGATTGAGCAGATGCATACAATCTTTATGTTCTGTCAAAAAACCAATCTCCTGAATTAGTCTTTCTATTATTCTTCCTGGTTTCAATGCGTCCAGAATTGATGTATCAATCTCTCAGAGGACAGTTACATGATCCTTGGTCAGTTGAAAGACGTGTCGTTTGGGTAAGTAAATGCTCAGAAGTACAAATATATGTGGCAGTATGATAATTTAGAAAAACAATTTTCACTTTTAGGAGAAAAATACCTGAAATTAGATTATGTCAGAGACCTACATCAACAAATCGACGACAAATTAGTCATAGTAACCACGTCATGAATAAAGAATGAGAAGTTGTCTATCTGAAAGCTAATGTTTTTGTACTAGAGAAAAGAAATGATAAAAATGGAAATGAGTCTCGTCGTATAGGCAATACGAAATAGAAAAGTCAGATCATCACATTTGTGATGTATTTTGAAAGACGCCTTTTGCAAACACATCCGTGAATTTTAATTTCGAAATTCTACAAGGTATCTTAGTTGATTCAAATTTACTATTTAAAACATGTATTACAGCAACACGATGAAAAAGCACAGCTTCCAAATGGGAGTGCGTTAGAAACTGAGCGGAACTCTCTTCGTAGTCGGTACATGAACGGTTAGTTTTCGGTCACAGTACAATGACCAACTATCCCACGTCATGTGAATTTCACTTTTCGAGGATTCCAGTTTTCTTTTAAAGATACCCTCAGTATTTTGCATATTGTGAAGTTGAAGTTGCCGGATCTAATTGACCGATGAAGTTTATGTTAATGTTCAAAATTGTCTGTATGTTGATAGTTACATTGTACGACAGAATTATCGTAATGTTGTAGTTGAAAGAACGCAATGTATTAGAAACAGAGGATTCAAATACGCATTGTTCCTAGCTCACGACCTTCTAGATCACTGCGAATTTTGTTGAGTCATCAAAAAACGTGTTCACATGATCAACCACTTCGACAAAGTGAGTCTATCATAGACAATTTATGTAGGATTCTCAGATTGAGGTTACGAAATATAAACAAGCTATTGTAATTATTATGTCATTACTAATGATTTCATCAAGAAAACCTACTTAAGGTTAAGGTAATTACTGGTTTCATCAACAGAACATGTATGTTCAGTAGGAGCACATATGTTATTCATATTTTTTTCACGTCAAACCTGCTTTGATTCATTGGAAACTGATTAAAACTTTATCGACTATTTTGGAAGGGATTTGTAAATGTCGTGTTAATTGATGGGATGCTTGAATTGGTCAGGACCAGGTGAATACCTAACCTTTGAAGCAATTCTCCTTAAGCAACCAAACTACTGAAAACGTTGGAGGGAAATATAAGAAGACGCAAACTGATTTATGGAGCATATATGTATTAAATTGTGGAGTAGCGAATCACATAACACATTTTGCATTTTTCCACTGGCGGAGCTGACGCAAACAATAATGGTGTATTACTCAGCTGAATTCGTCATTGTATATGTCTAATTACCTAATTGTAGTGTCAAAAGAAATCAACGAACAGTGAATTTGTACAATTAAATTCTCTGACACAAATGATATTGCGAGATCTGCGACATTCCTATTCGTTGCCACAGTCAGTCAACCTGGATTTACCTATTACTTGGCAACGTGTCAATCTGATTCACATTCTACTTTTGAAATGTCGTTATTTACAAAATGTGCTATTCTCCTCTTTTTATTCGTCTTAAATGCCGAATGACCGAATTTTTTATTTCCCGTCTATTTGTTAAAATTTTTGTTATCGTTCGACTACTAATTGAATTAATGTCAGTGAGTGAAGAAGTGTTCGAAAGTGGATTACTCTTTTTATTTAATTAATTTCTCCTGGCTTAACTTTTCAACTCAATTAACCATTCACCTTGCATTCGTGCATCATATACATGTCTTTCCATATGAAAGTGTTCAAGCGTTTGTTTAATAGACTCTAAATGAAATGAAATCCAGGTGCATGGTTAAGTGACACAACAATAAAATCATACAACTGACCACTATACTGTGGAAACAATAATATGTAATTTGCTTTGCTTTGCTCCGACCATTTCGAATATACTCGACGCAACCTTGTAATCATTGAAACCGCCGATTGTTGTTCTTTTACAGTCACTGGCGCAAAGAATGTCAAATGTTGACAAAAGATTACTGTTTTCATCAGTGGTGCGGATGTTCGAAATCATTAATGTGCAATTATTTAGTGAATTGACTAGTCATATGTTCAGTATTCTTTCTGAGTGGATTAGGTAGAACAGAACAGGAAATGATTTGGAATTATCACGATAATTATCGTTTATACTGATACGACGGTAGAACTACACCAATGGTTCGATTTAAACTTGTTCGTCATTTGAAGAAAGAATTTCCATAGGGTTCACTACATCTTCATCAACATATATTGACTTCTTCACAAGAATGTGGATTGATTTGGTAATTCAAAAGAGGTAGAGCGAAATTCGCAAGTAAAATTGATCCAGTTCAACAGTTTAAGAGACTATGTTTGCCATATATGTACTTATGTGTCATGCGCCGAAATGTGCGTTTATAATCTTACTGCAAAACACTAACAGTGGGTATCAGAGATGTTCCTTTGAGGTGTTATGACTGTTTAATGCTGATCACCTGTGAAGTACTACAGAAGACTCCAACTATCCAAACACAATAGATCAGCTTCCGAGGAATCATTGCTGCTCGATTAGAGCAAGTATATTGTGGTGTTAGAATTAACTAGTGACTTCTTATTGTTGTGGATTGCGTGCTTTCGAATTCTTAATACAGTACATTCGTTTGAGCTCATCCTGTAGTTCTTGATTCACATACTTCCAATCATCATTTTGGCGTCGAGATGTAACTCGTATTGGAACAGTTAGATATTGATTCTACTTCTGAAGCTTTTGAAGGTTATTTGGAAAAATTTGAAATCTGGATTATTACGAGGAAAGATGTCAAAGATGATAAATTTGTGGCTCATTTCCTGACATTCATCGGAAAAGAAGCGTACAGCTTATTCGAAACTTGGCATATCCAGAAAAACCTATCTCACTTCCTTATGCAATGACTAATGAGTTATTATTAAGTCATGTCAAGTGATCTGGTTTTGAATGCCGTGAAAGGGCGAAATTTCATAATATGATTAATCAAAATGACCAAAAGTTTAAGGAATTCATTCTTGAATTGCAGAAACAAGCTGTTCAATGAAATTTCGGAGATCAACTTCAGCTGCAGCTGAGAGACCGATTAATTGCCTTGTTTGGAAAGAGAGCTGTTAGGAATGGCAAACTGTTCCTTTCAAGATGTTAGAACTGCGTGCACTAATTACGAGGCGGTGAAAGAACTTGATATTCAGTCGATGAAGATATACAATACTTTGATTAGTTGTCATGATGAAAAACAATCTCAGGGTCAATCAAAATTGTGTTCACTTAACAGATTTTCCTATTCTCGTGTAAATATGAACGGTGTTTCAATAAACAATTAAAAGGGAAATCACAAAGGTTAGACCATGTGGAAAACTTGATTCTCGTAATTCTTGTGCATTTCGCAATGCTAAATTTTTTAGATGTGGTAAGATAGGGCACATTCAAGCAGTATGCAAAGCTACTGTTCATTTGGTCTCAAGTAGTACTGAATCTTGTAATTTAGATCTCAATAATTCAGCTGATACTAATGATCATTTACCTTTGTCTACCATTTCGAAAGGTAATGCTCATATTCAAAAGCGATTATATAAATCACTCGGTTCATGTAATGACTTTATTGTGGACACAGGCAGTATAGAGTCCATTATTTCATTCAAGAACTTGAAATCGATAGATACTAACGTTATGGTTCGATCCAGTGAAGTATCAATATTGGGGATTACTGGACACAGACTGCTTATACGAGGATGTTGTACATTGCTAATCAGAGATGATAATTTTTCGTACATACCTTGTGAATTTTTAGTTAGCGAAACAGCACTGTCAATACTGTATTTAAGGAATTTGAAAAGACCTAAAGTGGAATTGTCTTTCCTAGCTTTTAAAGAAAATTCTGATGCTTTACTTAAAGATTTGATTGCCACCTGTGCTAAGTGCAGTAAAGGTATGAAAATTCAGCTTAAAAAACTCCAATTACAGAGTGATCCAGTTTTTCTCAAAAGACGAAAGATTCCTTATGGTCTTCGAAATGCAGTGCATAAGACTTTGAATGATTTGTATGCAACAGGTATAATTAAACCGGTTCAGTCTTCTGCATGGGGTACTCCTATTGTTACGCCACTGAAATCGGATGGCAAGACTCCTAGAATATGTGGTGACTATAGACTAACATTGAACTCCCGGTTGTTGAAGCAAACATGCACGACGGTAGAGGCTGAAGATATTCGAAATCGACTTCAGGGTTCTAAAGTGTTTTCGAAAGTTGACCTAAAAGATGCTTATCTTGAAATCCCTTTAGGTCAATCTCTTTCTATTTTGACGACAAATAATACTTCTTTCGGTCTGTTTAAATACAATTTCCTTCCATTTGGGCTTATTTGTTCTCCAGCCATATTCCAGGAAGTAATAAATAAGGTGGTTAGTGATCTTGAAGTTATAGAATTTTATGAAAATGATCTGATTGTTCATGGTGCTGATAAGGGAGCTCATGACCAGAGACTGATTGCCTTATTGCGTCGTTCAATTGAGAAGAATATTACAGTAAATCCAAATAAGTGTTCATTTAGTGTATCTAGTTTTGAATGTCTTGGATACCTAGTTGATGGTAATGGTTTTAGACCAGATATGAAACGAATAGCTCAACTGACAAATGCACCGTCTCCAAAAAATCTTACGGAACTACGTTCACTAGTGGGTGCTCTTCAATACTATTCCCGTTTTTTCCTAATTTTTCTTGTTGTGGAAATTGTTTGCTTAATATTTTGAATTCCAATTCATTCAAATGAGGTGAGGAACAAGAGTTATGCTTACGCAGTCTACCAAAATTTCTTCAAAGTGGTGCTATTCTGCTAACTTACTCCCCTAGTGTACAGTCTGTGCATATCACTGATGCATCACCTGTGGTTACTGGCGCAGTTTTGGAACAGGAAGGTAGACCAGTTATTTGTGTTACACGCAAACTTACTGTTTCTGAAGAAGGCTATTCACAGACTCAGCGATAGGCAGTAGCTGTGTTTTCGGCTGTTAAAAGACTTCATAAATATTTATTCGGAAAGAAATTCACTATTGTTACTGATCATGAGACTTTGCAGTTTATTTACCATCCTGAAAAATCCTTAGCACGTGCCTTAGTTGCCATGGTTCAACGATGGAGTATTGCTTCGTGTGCCTACGACTATACGGTTCAGCACAGGAGTGCCAAGCAAATTCAACATGTTGACTACGTTTCTCGACAGTCGTTACAAGAGAAACCTGTTAATACTTCAGACTGTCTTTTGGTGCAACCTTTACCAGTGAAACTTCCAGATCTCATGGAAAAACTCGAAGAAACTTTGGATGTATAATTCATGCTATACGGCTAGGTTGTATTGCTAATATGAAACGTAAATCCCCTATCTATTTTTCAAAGCGGGATGAGCCATCCACTACTCCTGATGGTATTTTGTGTTTAAATGATCGGGTTTTTATTCCTACTTCTTTGCGTAAAGCTGTCCTGGAAGATCTTCATAGTGGACATTTAGGTGTTGAGAAAATGAAGTCTTTGACGGGGCTCGCGTGCTGGTGGACAGAGATAAATATAGATATTTGTCGTACAGCAAACAATTGTGTAGTGTCATAAGATGAAAAATCAGCATTCGAAATGGACTCCATGACCATAATCATCGGGGGGCTGTAAGGGAATTCATGCAGACTATTGTGGCCCGTTTCTTGGCAAATTCTATGCGCTTGTAGTCATTGATTCTTTTTCAAAGTGGCCTGAAGTTTTTTCACAACCACCTAATTCTGACTTCACAATTCAAGCATTAAGAAAGGTGTTTAGTCCAAGAGGGGTTACAAGGGTGTTATAAACTGATAACGGCACACATTTTGCTGCAGATGCAGTCACTACCTGGTTAATTAGTATGGGGTGCAAACATCTGTTTACTGCTCTCAGACATTCCTGTTCCAATGGTCGGGCTAAAAATTGTGTCAGGACGTTGAAAACGGCTATTGATTCTTTTGCCGCCCCAACATTTAATTAGCTGTAGAGGGGAGAAGATACCTTTTTACTGCAATAAAGAAATGAGATGTTTGGAGTCTGCAGAAGTTACATATTATCGTGGTAATGATCTTCGACCATCCACGAGATTGTTCTGAAGAATGTCAGAAAATCTATGGTGCGACTTCTAGATATCAATGACTTGAGTACACACAATAGACATGTTGATCAAATACAAGTCCAGGAACCATGTGATTCTGTTTCACTTTCGGTTGATAATTCTAATAATAATGAAAGCATTCAAGATAATACAGATAATACACTGTCGGACAGACACAGGATGAATTTCAGAAGAAAACGTACAATTGAATACAGACTCATGGATTCCAATTTAAGCTGTGGCGGATGTGGTGTTTGAATTAACTAGTGACTTCTTATTATTGTTGAATGCTTGCTTACATTCGTTTGTGTTCATCCCGTAGTTCTTGATCCACATACTTCTAATCATCATATCCATCCAAGCACATTTAGTTTTTGTCTGAACAAATAAATAATACAATCAGGCATTTTTAATCAGCTACTGATATAGATGTAGCGTTATATTTGATCAACTTCAACAGTGTGAAACATTCCGTATCTGAAAAAATCATCTTACCACAACTCAAGAATGTAGCAATCATTTAAATCTATCTTTGGGCAACACTAATTCAAATAAAATGAAATATTCATGTGTGATATCAGTCACTGGCGCAAAGAAAGTTAACTGTTGTGTTATCGGCTTGTGCATTGAACACACAATATTTTTGTTTATCGTTACAAAATTTGACACATTTTGTGCATGTTTTATTGTACACGTTTAATGTATTTTCATTAAAGGCCAAAAGACTTCGGATATATATATATATATATATATATATTTGCATTGAGAAAATTTTTCTCTCTCTCTTTTTACCTACTTTCCAGTAAACATAGTTTCACATGTGACTGTATATAACTGAAGAAAAATATCACACTGCTTAATTCACATAAATACATTATGTTTTTATTCTTTAACTTATTATTACATGACATTCTTTGTAAGAGATCGATGTGAGAATGAAAGTATATGCAGTGTACATATTGATATTACTCAATGGAAATGTTTGACTGAAGCGATTCCGTTCTGTTGCACTCTCTACACCCCTTTAACGCTTCACACATAAATATTATTTTCAACAAACAATTCTTGATTTTGCACATTAACTTACTCCAAATGATGAATATTTTTCAACTAGTTGTTTTGTTTGAGAATTGCGTGCTACAAACTTTGTTGTAGTATGAGAAAGCATGTAAATTTGAACAACGTGACAATATCACCATGAAATGACTATTATTTTGTCTACCTGTAGTTATTCACTCATGAGGAATACAAAGCGATTGTGTGAATGTACCACACGCGATAAAAAACTCCGACTTTATATATATATATATATATATATATATATATATATATATATGTGACTGTAATTTCTGTCATTGAGAATCTGAATACGATGTTTCATTTCGATTGTTAAGAGTATTGGCTGTTTCGCAATGTGTGCATAAATTTTATGTTTCTGAAATCATAAATCAACCGAAACATTTTCCACTTGAACCATCACCCGAATCTGAATTTAAAATATCAATCATTTTCCTTTGAATTGAAATATGTTATTAAAAATACTGTCATTTAGAACCTTCACGTATTTATCATAATAGGATTATATTATGAACAAACATCATTAGACTATGATTTTGGATATGTGAATATTTCTATCATAAGTTAAGCACTCATTTATCAATTGTAGAATTATTCGTTTGATTATTTTTCAACTTCACCACAATTGTGATTGTTGAAACGCAAAATATAACTTATAATTCTTCCAGTTCATATTAACGTGGACTCCAACCTATTGTTTTTCGTACATAGTAATGTTTCTTTCATAAGAAACAGCATAATTTTATTGCTGAAATGACGTTATTCATGAATGATAATAAAATTATAGTAACTTTTATCCGTATTTGTGATAGTGAAACCTTTAGATAAAGGTCCTTTTCGTTGTGGAATGACATATTTTTTCATTTTGTTAAGTTATCTTGTCAATTAGGATCAGCACAATCAAGCTGAGGTTGATATAATATTATTTGATTAGTAAGGAAGGTGAATTTGAAAATTTCATGATCTCAAAACTAACCATCAGGATATTGTTTTTTTAGATCGACAATGATGCAAATTCATGAATGTGCATAAGCGTATGCTGTATAGGTGAAGTTTGATATTTGAGGCTACTACAAACACAAATAACAAAACGATGAGTTGTGATTTCAAATATATGATTAGCACACTTGCTTCAAATTTCAAAATGTACAAACGTTACTGCGACCGAAAACAATTTTTTAATATCATATTTCTTTCCACTTACGTAGCGCCTAATACCTGATGGAGTTACATCCTTCACAATTCATGGACTATGGTAAGATAAAATTTTAATGTAAGATCCGATGAATGTACCTGCCATATTAGGAGCTTTATATGTATTGAAAAAAGAATAAAATACTGAATGATACTTTTCCATTTTGATCGCGTAAATGAGTGTACAGTAATCAGCTCATTTGATGAATATCCTCACAGTAGCAGGACGACAGTTGAAATAGAATTAAGGTGCAGCAACCAGCTGTTAATAAGTGGAACAACAATGAATTTGATGACATGGCATATTTTATGAAGTCACGTGAACATGCATCAAATAGTGTTACGATAGGTAACTAAAGATAAGGAACATGTATGTAGTGCTCTTCACTACCGAAATGACACACACAGTTTAGAAATAACTTGACAAAACTGCATTATATTCAATCAATATATATTTCAGTTTCTGAATAACATAAAAGTCACTGAATGTTATCATCAAAATAGCGGAAATATTCAGTAAACTTAGTGATTACTGCTTACTTTATGCCTTATCTTGAAATAATCAGATAAGTTTGAAACGACAGTGGATTTAATTTAGTTAGTGAATCATGATTGACTCAGTCGGTGCATATGTATCATGTAGTGAACATTTGATAGAAACATCATTTTCCATAAACCTGATACTCATACAACTACTGCAAAATACTAGGTGGTTTATCGTTTGAAAACTAAATGTTGTTCGACTTTCCGTTCACAGGCCTGAAATTTATCCAGACATAATTCCGAATTGCACAGCGGAAAAAAAATTCAATTTGACACTTCTAAATGTGAGTCGAATTCGGTGTTTGCGTAACCATTATGTTTCATTTATTGACATTTATGATTAAAACTATAGTCAACTAAAAGCCCACAAATCAAACATCTATTGCTTGATGGTAAAATAATCACTAATTATAATGTTTCGTTTTATATATTAACAATGGGATATAATTGTACAATGATCGATTAATTTCACAATGAACAATCACACGACATTCCGGTTTGTTCATTCATTCAAGTATACTGCACTTTGAAGAAAATAGGGACTTATAATAAAGGAAGAGAAATTCGATTCGAGAATTTCAGCCTTTAGATAGTGAGGTACATTATCATAATTCAAAGTTGAAATTTCGTGATTTGTCATCAAAGTTTAGGTACTTGAAGTTTGATGTGATTTCGTTGAACTGTGTGCGATCTTATATGATGATCAATAATACGATAGTAGTTTAAAACTTAATTTTCATGAGAAGTTGTGTTTCGCGTATTTTTCAACTCAACTCAGGCCATTTTGTTACTCGAAATCATGAACTACTGTTACAAATCTGTCCAGAAGGATGTACTGGATGAAATTAACAACAGAGTTTCCATATCACTGACAGTGAATTACTCCCTCCCATTCTTGCAGATGACAATGGTTTTACAGGTTTTCTAATACATTTTGATGAAGGACGATGAAACGAATATATGAAGATTGACTGGTTCAAAGAACTTCGGATTAAAATGTTCAAGGATCGTACTTCCATTCCTAAACCACTAAAATAAATTTTTATTGAGTTGCTAATCATTGCCTAAGAACTAGACCTATTCAGTACTGTTAAAATGATAATATCAACATATTATATATTTAAATTGAGTCACATCATTGAGATTTATGTTTGAGAAGTGTAAGGAGAAAATCTGTGAATAAATATTTGTTGATGGTGGCGTGAAAGTGGAAAGGACATTCAGTCAGCTTCATTTTGATATCATTTGAATATGGGGATTTTTAAAAATGAAAAATTCGTCACTTTTCATTAATCGTTTGTTATGACAGCCACATTTTCAGTTTGAACATTGTTTGCTTTTATAATGTAGGTGAGTATTGATCGGTCAGATTCAAACTGTAAACAAAGAATTTTGGACAAGGAATGTGAATACTACCATTTTAATGACATGTTACTGAGGTATACATAACTAACGAGAATTTTTACTTAATTTCAGCCTCTGAGATCAGAATAAGATCAACAATGGCCACATTTAAATAATTTGTCCGTGACAAAAATTTTTTGGTGAGATAGAAAATTGTTCATCAACTTATGCCCTGTAGTCACGTTTTCATAACATCAATACTTTATCTGATTTGTCTTCTCGGTTCAGTGTATCTTACAGAAATATTCATATACGAAGTGAGAGAGACAGTTATGTTGTAAACATCCGGATTTCTACTTTCAGAAGTCAAACACAGATTTCGGTGGCATACAATTAGTTCATCTGAAATTTCGAAACACATGTGTATTCAGTTAGTCCTTGAAAAAATCATTCATCACAGTTTTCAAAAGTGTAGCAGAAGTTTTGAATACACGCTAGGATTTCAAGGCACAAATCCCGTTTACCAAGTCATGTCTCGTTAGTGAACGACCAGTCAGTATTCGTTTGTCTTCTCATGCGTAAGTAGACAGACTAGCGAAAGAATAACCCAACAAATCAACCAACTCACGTTTATCATGGTAGTCTTTTAAATACACACTGGGATGTGAAGTAACCAATGTAATTTACCAAGGCACAACTCGTTGAAGAGGTAA
>CALYCR020003330.1:0-42606 GCA_944470395.2 Schistosoma turkestanicum
CTTTTTCTAACTTCTACTATCGCTATCACTCTTGGATTTGAACTTACAAATGCGTCTCTGTGCTGATGTGGTATAGCAACCTGAACTGATGTACTTACGTACGAAGTTATGCGTTGTATCTATCTATCTATATATGAATTGATATATAAATATAAATAAATAAATAAATAAATAAATATATATATATATATATATATATATATCGATTTCTCGATGAATAAATAAAGTAAATAATTATAAGACGTTGCTTACCACACAATTCAAATACATTCGAAGAAATGAATGTTTATTAATAGAAGCTAGAAAATCTAAAATCATAGAATTAAAACAATAAATAAATAAATACCAGTATAAGGTTCTAGAGATTTCATTAAAATCATAAACTGGTCTACGTTGGGACTGAAAGTCCTCGGTTCGTTCCCTGCACTCAGTGTCGTAGATGCACACTGTTGAAGAATTTTTTACAGGAACGAGAAGGACGTCCAGTGCTTCCACAACTTTAGTGGTGGTCTATAATTATATCATGATTTGAATGAGAAGTAGATAATGAGAACAGAATGATAAATAATGTAAATGCATCAATGAAAAGGGATAAAATTCTGCCACTTGAAACGAAAAATATTTCTTCAGGAATGTGTTATGCTCGTTACTTGATATGCTTGAAACTATTACGAGTTCACCTTAGTCGATAAACGAGAACGAGACAATGAACCAGTGACACGGTAGGCTACTCTGATCTGTTGCATCATACTAACTGACGAAAAAGTCTTGATATAGCGCAGAAATAGCATTCCACAAACACCCAGAAAACACAATGATCTCAAGCACACAAATCGCGTTTAATTTATACATCATAGAAATGTCCTTGGGAGAGTCGCAAAAATAGCGCACCAAAATAACAAATCAACCAATCACGGGCAATGATTTTCCTGGTGGGAAATGTGATGTCAAGGTCAAACGATTAGCCCACGAATAAAATCCAAAGTTAGTTCTGCCGATCTAACGTCCCTAACAGTTTGGCTTACGAGGGCAATTGAACAAGTGGTAGAAAGTAACACAAGCGAGATATCCATTTGCTAACAAAAAGACAAGCCTAATACGCAGCAGTTCACTCGGTCTTATGACTGTAAAACATGAAAAGTAAAAATTGAGGAGATTCGTGGGTTACTGTTATTCGATCGTCGGTATCTTCGAAGCCTGGGTAATATATCCTGGAGCAAGTGATTAAACAATGCTGATGCTTAGAAACGGGCACTAGATAAGAGCGACAATACAAGAGATGAGGTGGTGAATCTTCAAATGCTGAGCTGGCTAGGGCATATAATACGTATGCCAGATGACCGACGACCTCGAAAAAAGAATTTACTTGATATAGGAGTGAAAAAACACTGCCTGCAGGCAATTCTGTGGCTACTTCCGGCCTCAAGAACGGATAAAAACAGGGTATTGGCCATTGGGCTGGTGACCCAATCAAACAAAAACTTAATTCGCTAAAAAAACACTAACCATAAAACATAATTCGAACCATTTTAACTCTGCCCTAAGAGTTGGAAGGTCTTCTAAATGAAGAATTATGACTTCAAATAATGAAAGCCGAGCTCCATAGGAAGTCACGAGGCCGATGCCACATCTGACAACCGAAGCAACCATTCATTTGGGTACACGGAACACTAAAGGTCAGGCTTATGGTGTATTGTCATTGAAATTATTTACTTCAAGTGGTGGCCGTCACGGATGTCCACATTTTCCATTCTTGTTTCACTTTGTAGTAGAAATGCTTTTAGAGTTAACATTTTTGTCGTCTGACTTTTCAGGGGTTGACCTTCTGCCAGGAGACTCGCATGCTGACCTTGAATATGCTGATAACGCTGAAAAAGTAGAAAGTCTTTCGACTACCCTAAGCAACAATGCTAGCATGTTCGGGATGCGGTTCCCCCGATCAAAATGCAAAATGTTGCGTCAAGATTGGCTTATGTCAACACATAAACTAGTGATAGGGGGTGAAGCAGTTGAGAATGTTGACCGCTTCACTTATCTCGGGAGTCTCATCAGTGACGATGGCCTGGTGACTGACGAAATGTCAGCACGGATACAGATGGCTCGATTGGCTTTCGCAAACTTGCATCACTTATGGCGTAGGTGAGACACCTGTCTGCTAACCAAAGGACGAGTGTACTCCTCAGTAGTTTGCTCCGTCCTACTTTATGGCTGTGAAACATGGCCAGTCAGAGTAGAAGATATTAGTATGTTGCTTGTTTTCGATCATAGGTGGCTTAGAAGCATTGCTCGTGTATCGTGAGACAACCGAGTAAACAATGCTGCCGTTAGGAAACGGGTGCTAGGTAAGGATGGCAGGTCAATAGATGAAGTAGTGAAACTTCATCAGTTGAGGTGGTTGGGACATGTGTTGCGTATGCCTAACCACCGACTGATGTTTTGCGATCTAGAAATAGGTTGGAAGGAAGTTAGGGGTGGCCAAACCAAAACATGGCAGAAATCCATGAAGTCACTGACAAGTGGACTGATTCATGTCGGTAGGTGTCGACTACCTGGTTGGGGCCCGCGAGATGTACGTTGCTGTTAATGATGATGACATCAGTTCAAATTGCTATACCATATTAGCATGGAGATGCGATTGTTAATGATAGTGATACATATAGCACAAGTAGTAGCTGTAATGAAAAGAGTGGGTATGAGGATATGATTCGAGTAACAATCCAATGAAATTACTTTCAAAGAGAAAAAGCGGTCATGAGGAATTCAGAAGTTTAGAATTTGAGGGAACTCCGAGAACGAATACGTGTGCCATTGTAAATTATTTTTAGGCCTGTGTCTCTGACTATCGGTTACTATTATCTCGCGGACTGAAACCAGGTAGTCTACACCTACTAACATCACTTTATCCACTTGTAAGTGACTTCATGGATTTCTGCCATGTTTTGGTTTGGCCACCCCTAGCTTTTTCGTGTGTTTTTATGCATGCTCTAGTTATATGCAAAATATCACCATAAATATAAGCATGATTATATAGTACTGACAATTGAGTGTTTTTAAATTTGTATTAGCAGCATGGCTCAGTTCAACGGTAAATAACTTTGCAGACTAGCCATCGCTAGCTTGCTTCCAACCTACATCTGAACGTAGGAAGCGCATTAGTTTCTAAGATAAGCAGCGGTTCGGTATATGTAATAAATGTTTTCCGAAACTTCAGTCGATGAAAATGTACAACCTCACTAACCAATTTGTAACCATGCTGAATACTCTGTATTCAGGAACCTTAAAACTGCTTATAAAACTCGATCATTGCTTCGAGGACAGTTATGATCAGAAAACCTTAGTTTACGCATGTTTCCTAATTTTATAGATCAATATTTCATAGTCGTAAAGTAGAACAGAACAGATGATGGAGCAGCGTACACTCGCTTCAGTTGGCAGACAGATGTATCGATTACACCATACGTGAGGTGAGTTTGTGAACTTTAACTGAGATTTGGTAATCAAAACCCAAAAAGTATAGCAGAGACATCTGTGTATGTGTATGAGTAGACAAGCTCTAACAATTAAATAACGGTACACAATCCAAATGAATTCAATATCATAATACAGAAAGTATACTTACCTAAAAAACTAACAACCGCAACACTTTTAGTCATTAATTCTTGAAATGACAGATCATAAATTCGTGCATCAGGTTTTAAATGATAAGCTAATACACGTTCGGGCTAAAAATGGGAAGCGGGGAAGGGAAGGAAAGTATTTAATAAAGTAGGCACACATATATATTACAGTTCAGTAAAGACTTACTTTTTCAACTACACCTTCTTGAATTTGTTTCCGACGAATTGAGCATATTTTCCTAACATAGTCTAGACTTCCAAGTTGTGCTTTAATTAGAGCATCTAAAAATGCAATGTGGAAATTCCTGCTTATTTCACTCTATTTTTTGAAACATAGTATCTAATAAAATAGTATAGTAACAATGTTGCTGCTACCGAGATTAACAATCAGTTTAACTATGAGCCAGATTAAAGTGCATGAAAACTCAGATTAGGAAAAAAGTGTTTTTGATGTTGTTTTTTCTAAGCCAGATAGTTTAGTTGTAGAGTTATGGTTTCGAATGTTTAAGAAAAATGTGGATTGAGACATTATCAAACATGGCCCAAAGAGAAAGCTAGAGGCGATTCTGCCGCAACTCTTTTCGCTTTGTTTACGCAAATGAGGGGAACAACATCGACTAAAAAAATCATTTCTGATCCTATTTTTCTTAATCGAACTGCTTCTGCCAATGTTATTACTATTATTATTGTCATTTTTATCATTTTTACATCAAAAATACCGAATTTTATTCATTTTTTCCGTTACACTCAATGTCTTTATCATCCCATTTTTACATATTTTGGTGCCACTTTGTATCACTGTTTGTGTTTAAATACAATCAATGTCCGTACATTGAAAGCTCCAACATGTAGTCTAGAACGGGTTTTCAGGAGACCAGGAATAACGTTTTGTGCGCTCACATCATTTAAATTAGCGGTACGGGGTGATAAAGGGATGTGAGAAGAAATAGTCATGGAGATAAGAGATATGTTAGGGGGTGTAAGAAGGACTTGATTTTGACCAATTCGGTCTCGTGTGCTGTTACGGGTATGAGGGCGGTTGTCACTTCCCGGCTGCTCACACTGCGGAAGGTTGTTTCTTGAGGGAGCTGAAAAAGAAGGTAGTTTAGTGTCGGTCTTAGTGATCTAGAAGCTTGACCGCAGAGCCCAAGGGGTAACTGCTTTGAGGCTGGTCACGCACAGCCTTTTTATGAGAGATCCTCAAAGAATGAGCTCCGCTGTTGTTTGAAAGCCCTTATTGATAATAAAGCTAAGAATATATTTCACGAACAACTAGAAAAACTGGGGCAGCTATGTAAGTGTTACTCGACACGAGGCAGCTTGGAATGATATTCAAAAAGCTAGGGAAACAGCAGTGGTATCTGCTAATAAGGTAAACCATAAAGTTAGGGAGAAACTGTGGAATTCAGTAGCGTCTACCGACTCATAGGTGCATGAGAAGTCATTCCGTCTGGCATTGAGTAAGATGAGGAGCGGAGTCAGCTTACGCGCAGATATGAAAGAAACCTACATAATGATCGCGTCCAGTGGTGGGTAGAAAACGAAGGACAGATATAAAAGGCCAAGGAGTTGCGCAACAGTAGACAACTGTTCAGATTTTATCATCGAAACCGGTTCAAAGCGCAGTCGGGTAAGCCAAGCTGGTTCCAGATCTGAACATGGATATACCAGATAATCACACAACATAAGACCCTAGTACGCAGATACACATTCAAACGTCCTATAATAGTATATATCTCGAACTTAAGGCAGCATTTGACTCTAAACATCGTGTCAGTCACAGAAAGGTGTACCAAAGAAGTACATTAACCTTATAAGCTCTCTACTCGAACACCACAGTTGGAGTAAAAGTTTATGGCGAACTGTCATCGGAATTCTTTACTTCAAGTGGTGTCCGTGAGGGTTGTCCACTAGCCCCATTTTGTTTGATTTTTTCACAGACATGCTTCTAGATATAACATTATCTCCGTCTGACTTTGCAGTAGTAAACTTATCAGGAGATTCATTAGCTGCCTTGGAATATGTCGATAAAATAGTTCAACTTGCTGAAGAGGCTGACAAAATGCAGTCTCATGACTACCTTAAACAACGATGCAAGCATGTTCGGGATGCGGTTCCCCCGATCAAAATGCAAAATGTTGCGTCAAGATTGGCTTATGTCAACACATAAACTAGTGATAGGGGGTGAAGCAGTTGAGGATGTTGACCGCTTCACTTATCTCGGGAGTCTCATCAGTGACGATGGCCTGGTGACTGACGAAATGTCAGCACGGATACAGATGGCTCGATTGGCTTTCGCAAACTTGCATCACTTATGGCGTAGGTGAGACACCTGTCTGCTAACCAAAGGACGAGTGTACTCCTCAGTAGTTTGCTCCGTCCTACTTTATGGCTGTGAAACATGGCCAGTCAGAGTAGAAGATATGTAGTGCCTCCACATATATTTCACTTCTCTCACATCTAACTTGGTTAAGCCCTTTCGATTAATTTATTTAACCAAGCCATTCGCCTAGCAACAACTTGTATGTACCATTGGTATTTTTTATTATCTGCTTTGTATGAGCTAGTATGACTGAGCATTGCTTAACGCCTACGCATATATGCATCCTATTCGCTTTAATATTAATCTCTTCAATACCACAATGACTCAGACATTTTCCTTTGTATATATACGAACATTCTTATCTTATTAATTCATTCGCACATTCGCATATTCGCTCGCTAGTCTGTCTGCCTGGTCTGTCTGTGGTCTGCTGTTATTAATTGTGGTGTGCTACAATAAACGTGTACGATACTCGGAATTCATCTTCTGATTTATTAACCGTCAGACGTCATTTGGATAAGGTAGTCTGAACGAGCTTATTACGAAACGTAAGAACACGCATTAAGCCGGCACACCTCAGATATTAGTATGTTGCTTGTTTTCGATCATAGGTGGCTTAGAAGCATTGCTCGTGTATCATGGGACAACCGAGTAAGCAATACTGCTGTTAGGAAACGGGTGCTAGGTAAGGATGGCAGGTCAATAGATGAAGTAGTGAAACTTCATCAGTTGAGGTGGTTGGGACATGTGTTGCGAATGCCTAACCACCGACTGATGTTTTGCGATCTAGAAATAGGTTGGAAGGAAGTTAGGGGTGGCCAAACCAAAACATGGCAGAAATCCATGAAGTCACTGACAAGTGGACTGATTCATGTCGGTAGGTGTCGACTACCTGGTTGGGGCCCGCGAGATAATAGTAATCGATGGTTAGAGACCCTGAATGACGTGGCTCAAAACCGTTTGCAATAGCGCAGGTGCATCCATACTTAGTGTCCTCTCAAATTCTGACCTTCTGAATTACTCATCATTTCTGTCTTTTTCTTCTTAAGTTTATTTCACTAGATTCTACTTCTTGAATAATATCCTCGAACCCTAATCTCTCCGATTATTGCTCATACTCCCACTACCTCTACTAATATGGGATTTGAATTGACAATTGTGTCTCTGTGCTAATGTTGTATGGCAACTTGAACTGATGTACGTACGCACGAAGGTCCACGTTGTATAACTGACTGACTAGACGTGTTTTACAGGGACATTACAAAAATGATTTCAGTGATTATTCAAGGCTGCAATGTCTTCATTCTAAGACGACAGAGGTTAATTTTACAAAATGTTATTTAGAAAATTTATTTGCAAAGCTGTAAAATCGCTCAAGTAATTTTCCTTAATTCTATGTCTTCATGGACTCACTGCATTTCTGTATTTTTAAAACCTAACTATGATAAATAAAACAAATATACAAACAAACTAGATATAATTCTATTTACCATCATCACCCCCGGTATCGTGGCCCCGAAGTTTATCCATGAAACTATTTAGCTGACGGATAACAACATCGATCTCTTCAACGCTGTCAGACATACGTAATGCTTGACAGTAATACTCACTGGTATAGGCGCTATCTGATGCCTATAATTAGAGAAAAAGTGGTAAGTCAAAATTAGAGTATAAGGTGAAGTAAAGTACTGAATTGGATATAAAACAAAAACAGATAGCTGAAATACACTTGTTATTCGACAAGGGTCTATAGAAGACTTTTTGGTCACGCAAAGAAACAAATTTTAAATTGCACCTGTCTCTAAAGGAAAAAATGCGTTGTAAAGTTATCAATACTTTTGAGTTGCAGTGAAAAACACTTAGAAAGTTAATAAAGGAGATTTAAAATTTACCACTCAAATTGTTAACATCAGTGAAGTGAACGGTCGTAGTTCCTAGAAATGTTCATACAAGAAAATTAATGTTCAGAGTATACCTAAAAATAATAAATACCTCAAATATAATGCAACTAAAGTTATTTGTATATAGGGCCTTCAAGATATTAATAAGCTTCTCAAGTACACCCAAAAAAGCAAAGGCGGAATCGATCTCAAGGAACAATTGTTGACCTGCAAAAAGTGTGGAGGTGTTATAACATTTGACGGAGGGTAAAGATATAATCAATAAACCATCAACCTGGACGAAAAACAAACCAAATTTCACTTGCGCCGCTGCAACTATTCTCAGATAACCGCCTATTTCTAGCAGACACTAACCTTAAGCATAAAGAAAACATCTTTTGAACTGGCGAGCCTAAAATTCGTCTCAATGTTGGACCCAACAAGATCACATCGCCATCAGCCACCGAAGAAGGAGTTCGAAACAAGACTATTGCTCGTTCTGAAGCACATGTCTAGATTCAGATCATGCTTTAGTGCGAGCGCGTATTTGTTTGAGGTTTACCCTCTCTTTGTTCTAACGTCCTCGATGGTCTCTTAGAACTTTTTATTGATGTAGATATGAACGATTCGGTTTTGTATAGTGTGATCCAGTGAAATTGATGTGGCTTTTTGTGTAAGAGTATTGTGCCACCGATGACCAGTTTCTTTGAAGCACCATCTTCATTCTTTTCTATCAATCCATGTCGTCACATGATGTCTTCATATCCAGTGTTGTCCATGCCAACCTTGGCATGCAGGTCTCCCGTTAAAATGGTCAAATCCTTTGATGAGCATCTGTCGACGATTGAATGCAGCCTTTCAAAGAACTGATCTCTATCGTCGTCATTGCAGTCGTTAGTAGGTGCATAGCATTGGATGACGTTCATTGTAATGTCCTCTTTCTTTGTTTTCAAGGATGCTTTATTGATCCTGGGTCCATGAGATTCCCATCCTATAAGGGCTTGCTTGTTTGGACAGCATCAGCGCAACTCCTTGTGTATGTGAAGCATTTCCCTCTTCATGATCAGAGTATGATAGACGTTACCCTGAAGCTAGTCTCAGTTGTCCAACTAGCGTCCAATGCGTTTCACTGATTCCAAGCACCGCTCGGTAGTATCTTCTCAATTCTGCAGCAACATAAATCGTCTTCCACTTTCCAAAAATATTCATACATTCGGTGTCTTCATCATCAGCTACAGCAACGTAGAATTTTACACGTAAGTACATCAGTTCAAGTTGCCATACAACATTAGCACAGAGACACAATTGTCAATTCAAATCCCATAGTAGTAGGGGTAGTAAAGGCATTAGCAATAATCGGAGAGATTAGGGTTCGAAGATATTATTCAAGAAGTAGAATCTAGTGAAATAAACTTAAAAAGAAAAAGATAAAGTGATGAGTAATTCAGAAGGTTAGGATATGAGAGAACACTAAGTATGGATGCACCTGCGCTATTGCAAACGGTTTTGAGCCACGTCATTCAGGGTCTCTAACCATCGATTACTATTATCTCGCGGGCCCCAACCAGGTAGTCGACACCTACCGACATGAATCAGTCCACTTGTCAGTGACTTCATGGATTTCTGCCATGTTTTGGTTTGGCCACCCCTAACTTCCTTCCAACCTATTTCTAGATCGCAAAACATCAGTCGGTGGTTAGGCATTCGCAACACATGTCCCAACCACCTCAACTGATGAAGTTTCACTACTTCATCTATTGACCTGCCATCCTTACCTAGCACCCGTTTCCTAACAGCAGTATTGCTTCCTCGGTTGTCCCATGATACACGAGCAATGCTTCTAAGCCACCTATGATCGAAAACAAGCAACATACTAATATCTTCTACTCTCAGTCAGTCAGTCAGTCAGTCAGTCAGTTGCAACGTAGAACTTCGTACGTATGTACATAAGTTCATGTTGCCATACCACATTATTAGCACAGAGATGCAAATGTCAAATCAAATCCCATAGTGATAAAGATAGTAGAGGTATTAATGTTATAATAAAGAAGACTAGGGTTTAAGATATTATTCAAAAAATATAATTCAGTGAGATAAGGTTAGAAGGACAAAGGTAGAGGTGCTGGCTAATCCAGAAGATTAGGATTTGAGAGAGCTCAAAGAGTGGATGCACCTGCGCCAGTGCAAACGGTTTTGAGCCATGTCAGTCAAGGTCTCTAACCATTGATGACTTTCGTCTCGCTGACCCCAACCAGGTAGTCTACATCTACCAACATGACTCAGTCCACTTGTCAGTGACTTCATGGATTTGTGCCATGTTTTGGTCTGACCGCCCCTAGCTTTCTTCCAACCTACTCCTACACCACAAAACATAGCTCGTCGAGGCAGTCGGTGGTTAGGCATACGTAACACATGTCCCAACCACCTCAACTGATGAAGTTTCACCACTTCATCGATTGATCTGCCATCCTTACCTAGTACTCGTTTCCTAACGACAGCATTGCTTACTCGGCTGTCCCACGATATACGAGCAATGCTTCTTAAACATCTATGATCGAATACTAGTAACCTACGAACATCTTCTACTCTTAACGGCCATGTTTCACAGCCATATAAGAGAACGGAACGAACTGCTGCGCAGTACACCCGCCCTTTGGTTAGCGAACGGATATCACGCCTACGCCATAAGTGACGCAGATTGGCAAAAGCCAGTCGAGCTTTCTGTATCCGAGCTGAGATTTCGTCAGTCACCAGACCGTCAGCACTGATGAGACTCCCAAGATAAGTGAAGTGATCTACACGCTCGATTACTTCACTCCCTATCACTAGTTCAGGTGCCGAAGCAACCCAGTCTTGAAGCAACATTTTGCATTTCGAGGGGGAAAACCGCATCCCGAACATGCTTGCATTGTTGCTTATGGTAGTCAGAAGACTCTGCATTTTGTCAGCGTCTTCACCGAATAGAACTATGTCTTCGGCATATTCTAGATCAGTAAGCGACTTTCCTGGTAGAAGGTCAACCCCTGAAAAATCTGACGAGCTTAATGTTAACTCTAAGAGGATGTCTACGACAAAGTTGAACAAAAATGGAGAGAGTGGACAGCCCTGACGGACACCACTTGATGTAGAGAATTCCGGTGACAGTTCGCCATATGCTCTCACCCGACCAGTGGTGTTCAAGTAGAATGCTTGTATAAGGTTAATGTACTTCTTTGGTACACCTTTCAATGACAGACACTGCCACAGAACCTCACGATCCACTGAGTCGAATGCCGCCTTAAGGTCCAGGAACACGACTAACGTCGGACGTCTAAATGTGTGTCTGTGTTCCAGGACCTGTCGTAGTGTGAAGATGTGGTCTATACAACCACGTCCAGGTCGAAAACCAGCCTGGTTTTCTCGAGTCTGCTCTTCGCGAGCTCTAGTTAGACGTCTAAGTATAATCGAGGCTAACAATTTAGAAACTATATTAGTTAAACTTATTCCCCTGTGATTGTCACAAGAGGATTTCTGTCCTTTCTTGTAGATTGGGACAATTAGCGACTGAGACCAGTCAGATGGGATTACGTCCATTTCCCAGATTCTACCTAGGATCTCGGTCAGTCTAACCGTTAAAACTGGACCACCATCCTTAAACATCTCAGGGGTAAGCCTATCGGGACCTGCCGCTCTACCTCTCCTCAGATTTCCTATAGCTTTCTCAACTTCATGTAAACTGGGAGGACTTAAATCGATTTGCAATTCAGGATGACTGGAGATCGTGGGTAACTGAAGAGTGGCTCGTGGCCAGTTGAACTGATCCCTAAAGTGTTCTGCCCATCGACCCAGCCTCCTGGATTGAGAATGGATAATAAGACCATCCTTTTCCGAGATAGTCTCACTTACATTCGGGTTCCTAATACCGGTTTCTTTGATAAGGCGGAAAAGTTGTCTAGTGTTGCCTATCGCCGCTGCCTTTTCCATCGCTTTTGCTTTCGCCACCCACCACTGTTCACGGTCGTTACGTAGGATTTTTATAAGTATGCACCTAAGCTGACTACGCTCTTCATCATGTTCAGAGCCAGGTGGGATGCGTTTTCGAGCATCCATCAGTTCGGTGGATGCGACTGAAATCCACTGCTTCATCCTAGCATTGTGGTTTACCTTGCTAGCAGATACCATTGCTGTTTCCACAGCCTTCTTGAAATGATTCCAACCTGCTTCAGGATGGGAATCACTTGCATGGTCGCCTAACTGTTTTTCTAGTTCCTCCTGAAATATTTTCTTAGCTTGATTATCATCAAGTAAAGCGCTAAGAGGCTTCCTTACGGTGTCTTTCCTACGTCCAGCAAGCCTTAAACAAATACGCGCTCGCACTAGGGCATGATCTGAATCTAAACAGGTGTCTTTCATTTTCACTTAGTCTACCTGCTTGTGCATTGAAGTCACCAGCCATTATAACTATATCAGAGCGCTTAACTTTTTGGAGGAGGTCCGAAAGCTTTCTGTAAAACTCATCTTTTACATCATCTGGGCTGCAGTCAGTGGGGGCGTAGGCTGATATGACGAAGAGGCAACGGCGATAGTCCCTATCTTTGCGAGTCCTTACTGTCCCGTTCAGTCGGACGGCGCACAAGCGACTATCTACAGGGATCCAGTCAAGGAGAGATTGTTCTGCCCTACGACTCAATGCTATACTTACACCGGCGAGGCCCCT
Source organism: Schistosoma turkestanicum (assembly GCA_944470395.2). Classification (NCBI taxonomy): domain Eukaryota; kingdom Metazoa; phylum Platyhelminthes; class Trematoda; order Strigeidida; family Schistosomatidae; genus Schistosoma; species Schistosoma turkestanicum. The sequence goes on from CALYCR020003330.1 coordinate 12,517, forward strand.
AGAAGCAGCATCATGGCTACCGGATACACGAAGGGTAAATCGAGCTGCTTCTTTATCTTGACATGGTGAGGTCAAATGAGTGATGTTACTCGGATCCTGTATGCGCGTTTCCGAGACGCAACACACATCGATGGAACGAGATTCTAAAGTCCTAGCTAATGATGCCTGTTGCCCTTTTTGACACAATGTCCGTACATTGAATGCTCCAACATGTAGTTTGGAACGGGGTTTAAGGAGACCAGGAACGACGTTTCGCAAACTCGCATCGTTTGCATTAGCTGTGCACTGTAATAAATGAATGTGAGAAGAGTTAGTTGTGGAGGTAAGAGAGGTATTAGGGAATGTGGGAAGGATTTGATTTTGAACAATTTTGTCTCGTGTGCTGTTGCGGGTATGAGGGCGGTTATCACTTCCCGGCTGCCCACACCGTGGAAGGTTGTTTCTTGAGGGACCTGAAAAGGAAGATGGATTAGTGTTGGTGCGTGACCGCAGAGCCCAAGGGACAACTGCTTGAGGCCGGTCACGCACGGCCTTTTTATGAAAGGTATTTTGAGAATTAGCTCCGTTCTTAAAGGCCCTTAGTGGGCACCCTTACCCAAGGAGACGGAAATCCGTGAGTTAGGGGGAGTGTGACATTTTTAGGGTCGACCTTTTCTAACCCTTCCTTCCTTGTGAGAAGGCAGCATCGCTGCAGATGCTGGTTGTCCGAGGGAAACACCTTACTGCTGTCACACCCCTCTGCAGTCAGCAGTACGACTTCGCCCTCAGACCTTGGGTAGCTGCTTTTAGTCTCATCGTTCTCCAATCGACCTGCCTATCATGGTAGGACCCGCAGGAACATGTGTTCCAGCCAGTATAGCTCGGTTGGGTCATCACGATAGGCAAGCCCGACCACCACGTCAAGGTAGCAGCTTCGGTCATGTTTCACAGCCATAAAGTAGGACGAAGCAAACTACTGAGGAGTACACTCGTCCTTTGGTTAGCAGACAGGTGTCTCACCTACGCCATAAGTGATGCAAGTTTGCGAAAGCCAATCGAGCCATCTGTATCCGTGCTGACATTTCATCAGTCACCAGGCCATCGTCACTGATGAGACTCCCGAGATAAGTGAAGCGGTCAACATTCTCAACTGCTTCACCCCCTATCACTAGTTTATGTGTTGACATAAGCCAATCTTGACGCAACATTTTGCATTTTGATCGGGGGAACCGCATCCCGAATATGCTTACACTGTTGCCACGTCCAGGTTGAAAACCAGACTGGTTTTCTCGAGTCGGCTCTTCACAAGCACCAGTAAGGCGTATAAGTATAATCGAGGCTAACAATTTAGTTACTATATTAGTTAGACTGATTCCCCTGTGATTGTCACAAGAAGACTTTTGTCATTTCTTATAGTTTGGGACAATCAATGATTGAGACCAGTTAGATGGGATTACGTACAGTTCCCAGATTATAGCTAAGATTTCAGTCAACCTAGCTGCTACAACTGGACCACCACCCTGAATATCTCAGGGTCAGTCTATCAGGACCTGCAGCTCGTCCTCGTTTCAGATTTCCTAACGATTTCTCAACGTCATAAAGACTAGGGGGACTTACGTCGATTTGCCATTCAGGATGACTGGAGATCGTGGGTAACTGAAGAGTGGCTCGTGGCCAGTTGAACTGATCCCTAAAGTGTTCTGCCCATCGACCCAGCCTCCTGGATTGAGAATGGATAATAAGACCATCCTTTTCCGAAATGGTTTCACCCACATTTGAGTTCCTAATACCAGTTTTCTTGATGAGTTTAATATTTGCCTACCGTTGCCTATCGCCGCTGCCTTTTCCATCTCTCTCGCTTTCTTCACCCACCACTGTTCTAGATCATTGCGTAGGCTTATTATCAGCCTACGTCTAAGCTGGCTCGGCTCCTCATCACACTCAGAGTCAGGCGGGAAGAGTCTCCGAGCATCCATCAGTTTGATGGATGCTACGGAGATCCATGGCTTCATTCTAGCCACATAGTTAACCTTACTAGCAGATATCACTGCTGCATCCACAGCCTTCTTGATATCATTCCAACCTGCATCCGGATGGGAATCGCTTACATGGTCGCCTAGCTGTCTTTCTAGTTGCTCCTGAAATATATTATTAGCTCTGCTATCATTAGGTAGAACCCAACAGGTTTCCTTACGGTATCTTTCCTACGTCCGGTAAGCCACAAACAAATATGCGCTTACACTAGGGCATGATCTGAATCTAGACATATGCCCCAGAACGAGAGACAGTCCTCTATCCAACCCGTCCAACAGAGGCTGAAAGCGAAGTAATCTAGCTGGGCCCTTCGTTATGTCGACTTTGGGGGTCGCCAGGTCAAAAGGTGCTTTTCCTTATGCCTAAAGTTAGTATTTGCTACAAATAGGCGGTTATCATAGCACAGTTGCAACGGACGATCGCCATTGCCTGTTCTCTGAGCCGCAACACCATAACATCCACCCACGTGTCTTTCCTGCTCACTTAGTCTATCTACTTGAGCATTGAAGTCACCAGTTATTATTACTACATCAGAGCGCCTAGCTTTTTGGAGGAGGTCCGAAAGCTTTCTGTAAAACTCGTCATTCACCTCTTCTGAACTGCAGTCAGTGGGGGCATAGGCTGATATGACGAAGAGGCAACGGCGAGTGTCCATATCCTTCCGAGTCCTTACTGTCCCGTCTAGTCGGACGGCGCACAAGCGACTATCTACTGGGATCCAATATAGGAGAGATTGTTCAGCTCTACGACTCAATGCTATGCCTACACCAGCGAGACCCCTGAAAGCAGCATCAGGGCTTCCAGATACACGAATAGTAAATCGAGCTGTTTCTTTATTTTGACATGGTGAGGTCAAGTGAATGATGCTACTCGGATCTTGTATGCGCGTTTCGGAGACGCAACACACATCGATGGCACAACATTCTAAAGTCCTAGCTAATGAAGTCTGTTGCCCTATTTGACACAATGTCCGTACATTAAGTGCCCCAACATGTGGTTTAAAACGGGTTTTAGGAGACCAGGAATAAGGTTTCGGGAACTCGAATCCTTTGCAGCAGAGGTGCGGGGTGATAAAGGAATGTGAGAAGGGTTAGTCGTGAAGATAAGGCGATTGTTAGGGGGAGTAGGAAGGATTGAATTGTGACCAACTTGATCTCGTGTGCTGTTACGGATATGAGGGCGGTTGTCACTTCCCGGCTGCACACATAGTGGAAGGGTGTTTCTTGAGGGAATTGATAAGGAAGATATATTAGTGTTGGTCTCAGATACCAGGGAACGTGACCGCAGAGTCCAAGGGTCAACTGCTTGAAGCCGGTCACGCACGGCCTTCTTATAAAAGATTTGTTGAGTGTTGGCTCCGCTCTTAAAGGCCCTTAGTGGGCACCCTTACTGACGGAGACGGAAATCCGTTAGGTAGGGTGAGGTGTGACACTTTTAGGGTCGACCTTTTCTAACCCCTTCCTGGTTGTCCGAAGGAAACATCTTAATGCTGTCTCCCCCCTCTGCAGTCATCATTACGACTTCGCTCTCTGACCTGAAGTAGCTACTTTTAGTCTCATCGTTATACAATCGACCTGTCTGGCATAGTAGAACCTTCATAAACATATGTTCCAGCCAGTATATCTCGGTTGGGTCATCACGATAGGCAAGCCCAACTACCACGTCAAGGTAGCAAATGGTCGAGGTAAGCAGATAAACAGAAGAGGCAATGTCGGGTATCCCTATCTTTACGTGTTCTTGTGGTTTCGTTTAGTCAGACAGCACATATAAAGTCTGTCTCCTGGGATACAGTCTAGGAGACCTAGTTCTGCCCTAGGACTCAATGTTATACCTACAGCAGCCGGACCGCGGGAAGCAGGATCATGGCTACCAGATACACGACGAGTAAATCCAGCTGCTTCTTGATTTTGATAAGGTGAAACCAAATTAATGACTTTACTAGGATCCTGTATGCGCGTTTCCGAAACGCAGCATACGTCGACGGCGCGAGATTCTAGGGTGCTAGTTAAGGAAGTCTGTTGTCCTATTTGACACAATGTCCGTACATTAAATGCTCGAATATGTAATCTAAAACGAGGTGTCAGGAGACCAGTAATGAAATTTGGTGAACACGAACCGTTTGCAATAGAGTGACAGTAGAGTCCAAGGGACAACTGCTTGAGGCCGACCATGCACGGCCTTTTTATGAGAGGTTTTCAGAGTACTAGCTCCGCTCTTTTTTAAAAGCCCTTACCACCAGAGAGCAAAAACCGTGAGGTAAAGCGAGGTGTGAACTTTCTAGGGTCAACCTTTTCTCCTCCCGACGGTAACTGCTACCTTGACGTGGTGGTCGGGCTTGCCTATCGTGGTCACCCAACCGAGCTATATTGGCTGGAACATATGCTCCTGTAAGTTCTACCATGCCAGACAGGTCGATTGGAGAACGATGAGACTAAAAGCAGTTAATCGAGGTCGGAGGGCGAAGTCGTACTGCTGATTGCAGAGGGGTGTGACAGCAGTAAGGTGTTTCCCTCGGATAACCAGCATCTGCAGCGATGCTGCCTTTTCACAAGGAAGGAAGGGTTAGAAAAGGTCGACCCTAAAGATTCCACACCATACCTTCCTCACGGACTTCCGTCTCGGTGGTAGGGCCTTTCAAACAAGAGCGGGGTTAACACTTTGAACACTACCCATAGAAAGGCTGTGCATGACCGGCCTCAGGCAGGTTTTCCTCTGGCTCTACAGTCACGCTCCCAGGTCTCTGTGACAGACACTAAGCTAACTTGGTTTTCAGGTTCCTCAAGAAATACTTTTCACGGTGTGGGCGGCCGGGAAATGAGAACCGCCGCCATGCACGTAACAGCGCACGAAATCAAATCAGTTGCAATCAATTTCTGTCAAGACCTCCGAACATCTCTCATCTCCCCGACTAACACTTCTAACGCTCCTTTGTTACCCGGAACACAATAATGAGGGCTGTCCCGATAACCAATGCCAGCCAAAAACAGGTTTTAGTCTGCAAAGGGTTGCAGCATACGGTCATTGTTGTCTAACCTGCGACCAACGAACCCACATTAGCCAACCGAACAACCCTCATTTGTCTAAACGCCTGACCTGCTCATTCATAGTTCTGTCTAGTGCTACAATATCTGTTCAACGCAATTTCCCGAGGTCACTTAACTAGTGGTAGGACTCATCCTTAATTACATTCAGGCTGCAGTTTGTTGGGATATAGGAGGAGATAACCAAAAGGCATTGCTCCTCACACCGATTTATCCTCACCTGACGGAGCTTTCTAATCCAACAGCACATAATGGATTGTTAATAAGGAAATGACCGATTACTGCCGCCTCCGCTCTTGCCCAACAGAACCGGGCGAAGATGCTATAGGGTCGTCGGATAGACGTATGTGAATCACGCATTTCGAATAGACAGATTGAGATTAGATTTCTGGTACTTCAGTAGAGTCTTGAATAAGGGAGTCGGATAGATGAAAACATCGACGTTAAGACTTTTAATGACAGTCAACCCTATCTTGCTTAATCTGCATTAATGTGTGAACAATAGAGGACGCCAATTTGAATGACATACGAGTTTTCAGAAAGGCTGGTTTAGAATTTCTATTCGGTGGTGACATTCAACTTACAAGTTACTGACTTGAAAGCGTTTAGATAAAACAGGATTTCCATTATAGGCGAACTGCTGTATGATGCGTTGAAATATGAGGGAACGCAAAATTGGAATAAAAGGGAATAGATGTGATGGAATCAAACATAAGAACGAATGTTAACAAATAATCGCGGCAAAAATAAAAACTGAAGTGATAATAAATCTAATTGTGGTCATCATTTAGTTTGTGTGACGGCTAGGGTACTGCATGAGAGCCCAAATTGAAGTATGTAGCTTTTTAGAAGAGCAACTACCAGAGCCTTTGACAGAGATCTGATCCCCTAAGCGGTGGAACGGTAACAGGAGGAGCAGTCTTATGGTAGCCGGTGACCAACAGTAAGTTTGTAATCCATTGGTGCCCCCTGGATCTCATGTGCACCATTGGTTTGGAATTAGGGTTATCCAACTCCCCTAGGTGGATCCTCCGTACTCATAAACCCAGTTTAGGCCTCAGACATCCGTTTTTCGTCCCCTCAATTTCGCAAAAAACACTCCTTCCACATAAGGTAATCGAATAGGACTTTTCTGGTAGTGGCTGTATGAGAACATATCGAAAGGGAGAGTGGACTCTCCTCGTTCTCAGCCGAGTGAGAGAATTTGGAGAACTTACATGAATCGATACAGATCGATCGACTAGAAACGTGGGATATAGCTTTTAAAAATAAAGAGGAAGGACTATGGTTGATTACAATGTAGCAGATGAGACAATGTACAGTGAATAAATATATTAGACGAGATTTGTAGTAACTGGATACGAACGGGATACACCTTTGTTTGTGATTCTATATTTGCTCACTATGTAAAACAAGAATCAAGCATATGCATTTAGTTATTGAAAGGCTATTATTTAGCCTTCATAATCAATAATCCTCAAACCATCAGAGTGCTTAAAAGGTTGCGTAATAACATGAAATTACATAATTTTTGACATACTCTTCAAAGCATTTGAATTCATGCGTATTCGTTCAGCTTGGTAACACATCTCCATTGAACTGTATCCAAAGACTACTTAAACTTATTATACGCCAGATGCTAGGATATTCTAAAACATATAGTCTTCAATTATGAGATTAAAATAATCTTATCTATAAATGATATATTTCACGAATGTTTTAGGAGTTAGAGAAATATACGTAGAATACACTAAAACATCGTAACTATGTTGGCGTTATTTATGGGATTAAAAAGTTTGAAAACTACATTAGGTGACTACTTGTTTTATCAAATGACTAGAAAATAACCAACATAAAAGTCCAACAAAAATAGCAGGAAGGCTGCTTTTTCAACTCAATCTAAGAATAAATAAGTCTCACACGAAGGAAAAATAACAAAAAGTATATAGCATGACCAAACTAAATACAACCACTAATTACAAACAAAACAAATTTGTACGTACAAACCAAGCTATAGTTCTGTTAACAAAATCAGGATCTGATAACAAGTTGATCGTCGGCATGAGAACGGAATTAACCAGTAACTCCTACAACGTTAGATAGGTAGCTATCTTACCCGGGCTATGTATCGAATACCGGGAACAGCGTATTCCTCGGCAGGAGTAACAAAGAATAAAAACATGTCACTTAGCAAACGGAGGTGATCTATTAGAATATTAAAGATGTGATTATACTAACCTTTTTCTCGGTCTTCAGAACTACAGATTTCTTCATGACATATACTTTTTTCTGTTTCAGCTTCAATGTCGAAAAATAGTTTCGCAAAGTCTTGCTTTATTAGCTAATACAAAACACACCTTTGTCAGGATATGCTACCTTCCTCTCCAGCATATTTCGGTATACACGAACATGAGCAGCCATATAAGAGGGAAGCAATTCAGTAAGGAAAGGTACCCAATCCACATCAGATATTCTAATGAAGATGTTTAACTACGAAGAGGTACATACCTTTTTACCACATTCGCAACAATCCGCAAAAGAAGCCTATGTAGTTCCATGGGAAATGAATCGTCTGGAGTGAGGGAATTGTACCAAGGAGTTATGTAGTCCCTGATAATATAGCTTACAATCTGCGTTGTTTAGAAACACGCGTAAAACTACCTGGTTTAGCACGTAGTCTAGGTCCTGATGAGAAGATAGGCGTATATTCGGTTTTGTAACACCTTCAGCATCCATAATAGCCGTTAGCTTTGGAATTCCTTTGCAGAATATAAGATCTCTCTTTTGGAACTTCATGACCGGTTGTTCCAGCACCAAAAAGAAACTACGAAGTTATCAAAATTCATGTACAATACCCATGCAATGAAAGACAGAATCGCAACGGCGACGTAAAATAAAACTTTAGGCCATGATGTAGCAGGAAACAGAGAACTGTTATGCCCAGAACTAAATTGAACTTCATCTTCCACCGTTGCGTTGTCAATCGAAAATCCAGGAAGTCAATTTCCAATATCCTTGAGAGTAGCTAATATCTAATATCGTTTTCACGAGCTAGTATGAACCAATCGATTTATTTGCTTTTGATTCTTGTTCTTTCGGTGCGGCTAAAGATATTTGGTACTGTCCAATGAGTGGGGTCTGGCCACTTGATTCTAGTCATTTGGCAGTTGTTGGTCAGTTTATATGTCCCGTGATTTCAATGAAAACGTTTGTTTCAGGAAATTAGGGTTTCTAGATACCACCAGCTGTCACTTTACCAAGCCGTAGATCAGTAATCTGCAATGTGGTTATTAATAAGAAGAAAATACTAATGCTAATAAGAGTAAGATTTCACAAAAACTTTGATAATTGAATAATTTAGTTTATTAATTTATAGTGGTAGTTAAACGAAATGACAGAAGCCTTGGTAAGGAAGAGGAAATATAGATAATAAGTGACATAGCTTAAGTTAGTTATTTGAGGAAATTTTTATAATCACAACTAGCATGTTTCATGACATGCAACAGTGAAATGTCAAGGAAGCAGTCTGTTCCCTCTCTGACGCGCAATTTTTCTAGGATTACCACGAGCGGCGTGGTGATGATGCTTCATCTTGCTGAAGCATCATCACCACGCCGCTCGTGGTAATCCTAGAAAAATTGCGCGTCAGAGAGGGAACAGACTGCTTCCTTGACATTTCACTGTTGCATGTCATGAAACATGCTAGTTGTGATTATAAAAATTTCCTCAAATAACTAACTTAAGCTATGTCACTTATTATCTATATTTCCTCTTCCTTACCAAGGCTTCTGTCATTTCGTTTAACTACCACTATAAATTAATAAACTAAATTATTCAATTATCAAAGTTTTTGTGAAATCTTACTCTTATTAGCATTAGTATTTTCTTCTTATTAATAACCACATTGCAGATTACTGATCTACGGCTTGGTAAAGTGACAGCTGGTGGTATCTAGAAACCCTAATTTCCTGAAACAAACGTTTTCATTGAAATCACGGGACATATAAACTGACCAACAACTGCCAAATGACTAGAATCAAGTGGCCAGACCCCACTCATTGGACAGTACCAAATATCTTTAGCCGCACCGAAAGAACAAGAATCAAAAGCAAATAAATCGATTGGTTCATACTAGCTCGTGAAAACGATATTAGATATTAGCTACTCTCAAGGATATTGGAAATTGACTTCCTGGATTTTCGATTGACAACGCAACGGTGGAAGATGAAGTTCAATTTAGTTCTGGGCATAACAGTTCTCTGTTTCCTGCTACATCATGGCCTAAAGTTTTTATTTTACGTCGCCGTTGCGATTCTGTCTTTCATTGCTGGGTATTGTACATGAATTTTGATAACTTCGTAGTTTCTTTTTGGTGCTGGAACAACCGGTCATGAAGTTCCAAAAGAGAGATCTTATATTCTGCAAAGGAATTCCAAAGCTAACGGCTATTATGGATGCTGAAGGTGTTACAAAACCGAATATACGCCTATCTTCTCATCAGGACCTAGACTACGTGCTAAACCAGGTAGTTTTACGCGTGTTTCTAAACAACGCAGATTGTAAGCTATATTATCAGGGACTACATAACTCCTTGGTACAATTCCCTCACTCCAGACGATTCATTTCCCATGGAACTACATAGGCTTCTTTTGCGGATTGTTGCGAATGTGGTAAAAAGGTATGTACCTCTTCGTAGTTAAACATCTTCATTAGAATATCTGATGTGGATTGGGTACCTTTCCTTACTGAAATGCTTCCCTCTTATATGGCTGCTCATGTTCGTGTATACCGAAATATGCTGGAGAGGAAGGTAGCATATCCTGACAAAGGTGTGTTTTGTATTAGCTAATAAAGCAAGACTTTGCGAAACTATTTTTCGACATTGAAGCTGAAACAGAAAAAAGTATATGTCATGAAGAAATCTGTAGTTCTGAAGACCGAGAAAAAGGTTAGTATAATCACATCTTTAATATTCTAATAGATCACCTCCGTTTGCTAAGTGACATGTTTTTATTCTTTGTTACTCCTGCCGAGGAATACGCTGTTCCCGGTATTCGATACATAGCCCGGGTAAGATAGCTACCTATCTAACGTTGTAGGAGTTACTGGTTAATTCCGTTCTCATGCCGACGATCAACTTGTTATCAGATCCTGATTTTGTTAACAGAACTATAGCTTGGTTTGTAAGTACAAATTTGTTTTGTTTGTAATTAGTGGTTGTATTTAGTTTGGTCATGCTATATACTTTCTGTTATTTTTCCTTCGTGTGAGACTTATTTATTCTTAGATTGAGTTGAAAAAGCAGCCTTCCTGCTATTTTTGTTGGACTTTTATGTTGGTTATTTTCTAGTCATTTGATAAAACAAGTAGTCACCTAATGTAGTTTTCAAACTTTTTAATCCCATAAATAACGCCAACATAGTTACGATGTTTTAGTGTATTCTACGTATATTTCTCTAACTCCTAAAACATTCGTGAAATATATCATTTATAGATAAGATTATTTTAATCTCATAATTGAAGACTATATGTTTTAGAATATCCTAGCATCTGGCGTATAATAAGTTTAAGTAGTCTTTGGATACAGTTCAATGGAGATGTGTTACCAAGCTGAACGAATACGCATGAATTCAAATGCTTTGAAGAGTATGTCAAAAATTATGTAATTTCATGTTATTACGCAACCTTTTAAGCACTCTGATGGTTTGAGGATTATTGATTATGAAGGCTAAATAATAGCCTTTCAATAACTAAATGCATATGCTTGATTCTTGTTTTACATAGTGAGCAAATATAGAATCACAAACAAAGGTGTATCCCGTTCGTATCCAGTTACTACAAATCTCGTCTAATATATTTATTCACTGTACATTGTCTCATCTGCTACATTGTAATCAACCATAGTCCTTCCTCTTTATTTTTAAAAGCTATATCCCACGTTTCTAGTCGATCGATCTGTATCGATTCATGTAAGTTCTCCAAATTCTCTCACTCGGCTGAGAACGAGGAGAGTCCACTCTCCCTTTCGATATGTTCTCATACAGCCACTACCAGAAAAGTCCTATTCGATTACCTTATGTGGAAGGAGTGTTTTTTGCGAAATTGAGGGGACGAAAAACGGATGTCTGAGGCCTAAACTGGGTTTATGAGTACGGAGGATCCACCTAGGGGAGTTGGATAACCCTAATTCCAAACCAATGGTGCACATGAGATCCAGGGGGCACCAATGGATTACAAACTTACTGTTGGTCACCGGCTACCATAAGACTGCTCCTCCTGTTACCGTTCCACCGCTTAGGGGATCAGATCTCTGTCAAAGGCTCTGGTAGTTGCTCTTCTAAAAAGCTACATACTTCAATTTGGGCTCTCATGCAGTACCCTAGCCGTCACACAAACTAAATGATGACCACAATTAGATTTATTATCACTTCAGTTTTTATTTTTGCCGCGATTATTTGTTAACATTCGTTCTTATGTTTGATTCCATCACATCTATTCCCTTTTATTCCAATTTTGCGTTCCCTCATATTTCAACGCATCATACAGCAGTTCGCCTATAATGGAAATCCTGTTTTATCTAAACGCTTTCAAGTCAGTAACTTGTAAGTTGAATGTCACCACCGAATAGAAATTCTAAACCAGCCTTTCTGAAAACTCGTATGTCATTCAAATTGGCGTCCTCTATTGTTCACACATTAATGCAGATTAAGCAAGATAGGGTTGACTGTCATTAAAAGTCTTAACGTCGATGTTTTCATCTATCCGACTCCCTTATTCAAGACTCTACTGAAGTACCAGAAATCTAATCTCAATCTGTCTATTCGAAATGCGTGATTCACATACGTCTATCCGACGACCCTATAGCATCTTCGCCCGGTTCTGTTGGGCAAGAGCGGAGGCGGCAGTAATCGGTCATTTCCTTATTAACAATCCATTATGTGCTGTTGGATTAGAAAGCTCCGTCAGGTGAGGATAAATCGGTGTGAGGAGCAATGCCTTTTGGTTATCTCCTCCTATATCCCAACAAACTGCAGCCTGAATGTAATTAAGGATGAGTCCTACCACTAGTTAAGTGACCTCGGGAAATTGCGTTGAACAGATATTGTAGCACTAGACAGAACTATGAATGAGCAGGTCAGGCGTTTAGACAAATGAGGGTTGTTCGGTTGGCTAATGTGGGTTCGTTGGTCGCAGGTTAGACAACAATGACCGTATGCTGCAACCCTTTGCAGACTAAAACCTGTTTTTGGCTGGCATTGGTTATCGGGACAGCCCTCATTATTGTGTTCCGGGTAACAAAGGAGCGTTAGAAGTGTTAGTCGGGGAGATGAGAGATGTTCGGAGGTCTTGACAGAAATTGATTGCAACTGATTTGATTTCGTGCGCTGTTACGTGCATGGCGGCGGTTCTCATTTCCCGGCCGCCCACACCGTGAAAAGTATTTCTTGAGGAACCTGAAAACCAAGTTAGCTTAGTGTCTGTCACAGAGACCTGGGAGCGTGACTGTAGAGCCAGAGGAAAACCTGCCTGAGGCCGGTCATGCACAGCCTTTCTATGGGTAGTGTTCAAAGTGTTAACCCCGCTCTTGTTTGAAAGGCCCTACCACCGAGACGGAAGTCCGTGAGGAAGGTATGGTGTGGAATCTTTAGGGTCGACCTTTTCTAACCCTTCCTTCCTTGTGAAAAGGCAGCATCGCTGCAGATGCTGGTTATCCGAGGGAAACACCTTACTGCTGTCACACCCCTCTGCAATCAGCAGTACGACTTCGCCCTCCGACCTCGATTAACTGCTTTTAGTCTCATCGTTCTCCAATCGACCTGTCTGGCATGGTAGAACTTACAGGAGCATATGTTCCAGCCAATATAGCTCGGTTGGGTGACCACGATAGGCAAGCCCGACCACCACGTCAAGGTAGCAGTTACCGTCGGGAGGAGAAAAGGTTGACCCTAGAAAGTTCACACCTCGCTTTACCTCACGGTTTTTGCTCTCTGGTGGTAAGGGCTTTTAAAAAAGAGCGGAGCTAGTACTCTGAAAACCTCTCATAAAAAGGCCGTGCATGGTCGGCCTCAAGCAGTTGTCCCTTGGACTCTACTGTCACTCTATTGCAAACGGTTCGTGTTCACCAAATTTCATTACTGGTCTCCTGACACCTCGTTTTAGATTACATATTCGAGCATTTAATGTACGGACATTGTGTCAAATAGGACAACAGACTTCCTTAACTAGCACCCTAGAATCTCGCGCCGTCGACGTATGCTGCGTTTCGGAAACGCGCATACAGGATCCTAGTAAAGTCATTAATTTGGTTTCACCTTATCAAAATCAAGAAGCAGCTGGATTTACTCGTCGTGTATCTGGTAGCCATGATCCTGCTTCCCGCGGTCCGGCTGCTGTAGGTATAACATTGAGTCCTAGGGCAGAACTAGGTCTCCTAGACTGTATCCCAGGAGACAGACTTTATATGTGCTGTCTGACTAAACGAAACCACAAGAACACGTAAAGATAGGGATACCCGACATTGCCTCTTCTGTTTATCTGCTTACCTCGACCATTTGCTACCTTGACGTGGTAGTTGGGCTTGCCTATCGTGATGACCCAACCGAGATATACTGGCTGGAACATATGTTTATGAAGGTTCTACTATGCCAGACAGGTCGATTGTATAACGATGAGACTAAAAGTAGCTACTTCAGGTCAGAGAGCGAAGTCGTAATGATGACTGCAGAGGGGGGAGACAGCATTAAGATGTTTCCTTCGGACAACCAGGAAGGGGTTAGAAAAGGTCGACCCTAAAAGTGTCACACCTCACCCTACCTAACGGATTTCCGTCTCCGTCAGTAAGGGTGCCCACTAAGGGCCTTTAAGAGCGGAGCCAACACTCAACAAATCTTTTATAAGAAGGCCGTGCGTGACCGGCTTCAAGCAGTTGACCCTTGGACTCTGCGGTCACGTTCCCTGGTATCTGAGACCAACACTAATATATCTTCCTTATCAATTCCCTCAAGAAACACCCTTCCACTATGTGTGCAGCCGGGAAGTGACAACCGCCCTCATATCCGTAACAGCACACGAGATCAAGTTGGTCACAATTCAATCCTTCCTACTCCCCCTAACAATCGCCTTATCTTCACGACTAACCCTTCTCACATTCCTTTATCACCCCGCACCTCTGCTGCAAAGGATTCGAGTTCCCGAAACCTTATTCCTGGTCTCCTAAAACCCGTTTTAAACCACATGTTGGGGCACTTAATGTACGGACATTGTGTCAAATAGGGCAACAGACTTCATTAGCTAGGACTTTAGAATGTTGTGCCATCGATGTGTGTTGCGTCTCCGAAACGCGCATACAAGATCCGAGTAGCATCATTCACTTGACCTCACCATGTCAAAATAAAGAAACAGCTCGATTTACTATTCGTGTATCTGGAAGCCCTGATGCTGCTTTCAGGGGTCTCGCTGGTGTAGGCATAGCATTGAGTCGTAGAGCTGAACAATCTCTCCTATATTGGATCCCAGTAGATAGTCGCTTGTGCGCCGTCCGACTAGACGGGACAGTAAGGACTCGGAAGGATATGGACACTCGCCGTTGCCTCTTCGTCATATCAGCCTATGCCCCCACTGACTGCAGTTCAGAAGAGGTGAATGACGAGTTTTACAGAAAGCTTTCGGACCTCCTCCAAAAAGCTAGGCGCTCTGATGTAGTAATAATAACTGGTGACTTCAATGCTCAAGTAGATAGACTAAGTGAGCAGGAAAGACACGTGGGTGGATGTTATGGTGTTGCGGCTCAGAGAACAGGCAATGGCGATCGTCCGTTGCAACTGTGCTATGATAACCGCCTATTTGTAGCAAATACTAACTTTAGGCATAAGGAAAAGCACCTTTTGACCTGGCGACCCCCAAAGTCGACATAACGAAGGGCCCAGCTAGATTACTTCGCTTTCAGCCTCTGTTGGACGGGTTGGATAGAGGACTGTCTCTCGTTCTGGGGCATATGTCTAGATTCAGATCATGCCCTAGTGTAAGCGCATATTTGTTTGTGGCTTACCGGACGTAGGAAAGATACCGTAAGGAAACCTGTTGGGTTCTACCTAATGATAGCAGAGCTAATAATATATTTCAGGAGCAACTAGAAAGACAGCTAGGCGACCATGTAAGCGATTCCCATCCGGATGCAGGTTGGAATGATATCAAGAAGGCTGTGGATGCAGCAGTGATATCTGCTAGTAAGGTTAACTATGTGGCTAGAATGAAGCCATGGATCTCCGTAGCATCCATCAGTTTGATGGATGCTCGGAAACTCTTCCCGCCTGACTCTGAGTGTGATGAGGAGCCGAGCCAGCTTAGACGTAGGCTGATAATAAGCCTACGCAATGATCTAGAACAGTGGTGGGTGAAGAAAGCGAGAGAGATGGAAAAGGCAGCGGCGATAGGCAACGGTAGGCAAATATTTAAACTCATCAAGAAAACTGGTATTAGGAACTCAAATGTGGGTGAAACCATTTCGGAAAAGGATGGTCTTATTATCCATTCTCAATCCAGGAGGCTGGGTCGATGGGCAGAACACTTTAGGGATCAGTTCAACTGGCCACGAGCCACTCTTCAGTTACCCACGATCTCCAGTCATCCTGAATGGCAAATCGACGTAAGTCCCCCTAGTCTTTATGACGTTGAGAAATCGTTAGGAAATCTGAAACGAGGACGAGCTGCAGGTCCTGATAGACTGACCCCTGAGATATTCAGGGGTGGTGGTCCAGTTGTAGCAGCTAGGTTGACTGAAATCTTAGCTATAATCTGGGAACTGTACGTAATCCCATCTAACTGGTCTCAATCATTGATTGTCCCAAACTATAAGAAATGACAAAAGTCTTCTTGTGACAATCACAGGGGAATCAGTCTAACTAATATAGTAACTAAATTGTTAGCCTCGATTATACTTATACGCCTTACTGGTGCTTGTGAAGAGCCGACTCGAGAAAACCAGTCTGGTTTTCAACCTGGACGTGGCAACAGTGTAAGCATATTCGGGATGCGGTTCCCCCGATCAAAATGCAAAATGTTGCGTCAAGATTGGCTTATGTCAACACATAAACTAGTGATAGGGGGTGAAGCAGTTGAGAATGTTGACCGCTTCACTTATCTCGGGAGTCTCATCAGTGACGATGGCCTGGTGACTGATGAAATGTCAGCACGGATACAGATGGC
This sequence comes from Schistosoma turkestanicum, assembly GCA_944470395.2. NCBI lineage: Eukaryota > Metazoa > Platyhelminthes > Trematoda > Strigeidida > Schistosomatidae > Schistosoma > Schistosoma turkestanicum. Next base: position 28,776 of record CALYCR020003330.1, read on the forward strand.
TCGATTGGCTTTCGCAAACTTGCATCACTTATGGCGTAGGTGAGACACCTGTCTGCTAACCAAAGGACGAGTGTACTCCTCAGTAGTTTGCTTCGTCCTACTTTATGGCTGTGAAACATGACCGAAGCTGCTACCTTGACGTGGTGGTCGGGCTTGCCTATCGTGATGACCCAACCGAGCTATACTGGCTGGAACACATGTTCCTGCGGGTCCTACCATGATAGGCAGGTCGATTGGAGAACGATGAGACTAAAAGCAGCTACCCAAGGTCTGAGGGCGAAGTCGTACTGCTGACTGCAGAGGGGTGTGACAGCAGTAAGGTGTTTCCCTCGGACAACCAGCATCTGCAGCGATGCTGCCTTCTCACAAGGAAGGAAGGGTTAGAAAAGGTCGACCCTAAAAATGTCACACTCCCCCTAACTCACGGATTTCCGTCTCCTTGGGTAAGGGTGCCCACTAAGGGCCTTTAAGAACGGAGCTAATTCTCAAAATACCTTTCATAAAAAGGCCGTGCGTGACCGGCCTCAAGCAGTTGTCCCTTGGGCTCTGCGGTCACGCACCAACACTAATCCATCTTCCTTTTCAGGTCCCTCAAGAAACAACCTTCCACGGTGTGGGCAGCCGGGAAGTGATAACCGCCCTCATACCCGCAACAGCACACGAGACAAAATTGTTCAAAATCAAATCCTTCCCACATTCCCTAATACCTCTCTTACCTCCACAACTAACTCTTCTCACATTCATTTATTACAGTGCACAGCTAATGCAAACGATGCGAGTTTGCGAAACGTCGTTCCTGGTCTCCTTAAACCCCGTTCCAAACTACATGTTGGAGCATTCAATGTACGGACATTGTGTCAAAAAGGGCAACAGGCATCATTAGCTAGGACTTTAGAATCTCGTTCCATCGATGTGTGTTGCGTCTCGGAAACGCGCATACAGGATCCGAGTAACATCACTCATTTGACCTCACCATGTCAAGATAAAGAAGCAGCTCGATTTACCCTTCGTGTATCCGGTAGCCATGATGCTGCTTCTAGGGGCCTCGCCGGTGTAAGTATAGCATTGAGTCGTAGGGCAGAACAATCTCTCCTTGACTGGATCCCTGTAGATAGTCGCTTGTGCGCCGTTCGACTGAACGGGACAGTAAGGACTCGCAAAGATAGGGACTATCGCCGTTGCCTCTTCGTCATATCAGCCTACGCCCCCACTGACTGCAGCCCAGATGATGTAAAAGATGAGTTTTACAGAAAGCTTTCGGACCTCCTCCAAAAAGTTAAGCGCTCTGATATAGTTATAATGGCTGGTGACTTCAATGCACAAGCAGGTAGACTAAGTGAAAATGAAAGACACCTGTTTAGATTCAGATCATGCCCTAGTGCGAGCGCGTATTTGTTTAAGGCTTGCTGGACGTAGGAAAGACACCGTAAGGAAGCCTCTTAGCGCTTTACTTGATGATAATCAAGCTAAGAAAATATTTCAGGAGGAACTAGAAAAACAGTTAGGCGACCATGCAAGTGATTCCCATCCTGAAGCAGGTTGGAATCATTTCAAGAAGGCTGTGGAAACAGCAATGGTATCTGCTAGCAAGGTAAACCACAATGCTAGGATGAAGCAGTGGATTTCAGTCGCATCCACCGAACTGATGGATGCTCGAAAACGCATCCCACCTGGCTCTGAACATGATGAAGAGCGTAGTCAGCTTAGGTGCATACTTATAAAAATCCTACGTAACGACCGTGAACAGTGGTGGGTGGCGAAAGCAAAAGCGATGGAAAAGGCAGCGGCGATAGGCAACACTAGACAACTTTTCCGCCTTATCAAAGAAACCGGTATTAGGAACCCGAATGTAAGTGAGACTATCTCGGAAAAGGATGGTCTTATTATCCATTCTCAATCCAGGAGGCTGGGTCGATGGGCAGAACACTTTAGGGATCAGTTCAACTGGCCACGAGCCACTCTTCAGTTACCCACGATCTCCAGTCATCCTGAATTGCAAATCGATTTAAGTCCTCCCAGTTTACATGAAGTTGAGAAAGCTATAGGAAATCTGAGGAGAGGTAGAGCGGCAGGTCCCGATAGGCTTACCCCTGAGATGTTTAAGGATGGTGGTCCAGTTTTAACGGTTAGACTGACCGAGATCCTAGGTAGAATCTGGGAAATGGACGTAATCCCATCTGACTGGTCTCAGTCGCTAATTGTCCCAATCTACAAGAAAGGACAGAAATCCTCTTGTGACAATCACAGGGGAATAAGTTTAACTAATATAGTTTCTAAATTGTTAGCCTCGATTATACTTAGACGTCTAACTAGAGCTCGCGAAGAGCAGACTCGAGAAAACCAGGCTGGTTTTCGACCTGGACGTGGTTGTATAGACCACATCTTCACACTACGACAGGTCCTGGAACACAGACACACATTTAGACGTCCGACGTTAGTCGTGTTCCTGGACCTTAAGGCGGCATTCGACTCAGTGGATCGTGAGGTTCTGTGGCAGTGTCTGTCATTGAAAGGTGTACCAAAGAAGTACATTAACCTTATACAAGCATTCTACTTGAACACCACTGGTCGGGTGAGAGCATATGGCGAACTGTCACCGGAATTCTCTACATCAAGTGGTGTCCGTCAGGGCTGTCCACTCTCTCCATTTTTGTTCAACTTTGTCGTAGACATCCTCTTAGAGTTAACATTAAGCTCGTCAGATTTTTCAGGGGTTGACCTTCTACCAGGAAAGTCGCTTACTGATCTAGAATATGCCGAAGACATAGTTCTATTCGGTGAAGACGCTGACAAAATGCAGAGTCTTCTGACTACCATAAGCAACAATGCAAGCATGTTCGGGATGCGGTTTTCCCCCTCGAAATGCAAAATGTTGCTTCAAGACTGGGTTGCTTCGGCACCTGAACTAGTGATAGGGAGTGAAGTAATCGAGCGTGTAGATCACTTCACTTATCTTGGGAGTCTCATCAGTGCTGACGGTCTGGTGACTGACGAAATCTCAGCTCGGATACAGAAAGCTCGACTGGCTTTTGCCAATCTGCGTCACTTATGGCGTAGGCGTGATATCCGTTCGCTAACCAAAGGGCGGGTGTACTGCGCAGCAGTTCGTTCCGTTCTCTTATATGGCTGTGAAACATGGCCGTTAAGAGTAGAAGATGTTCGTAGGTTACTAGTATTCGATCATAGATGTTTAAGAAGCATTGCTCGTATATCGTGGGACAGCCGAGTAAGCAATGCTGTCGTTAGGAAACGAGTACTAGGTAAGGATGGCAGATCAATCGATGAAGTGGTGAAACTTCATCAGTGGAGCTGCGTGGGACATGTGTTACGTATGCCTAACCACCGACTGCCTCGACGAGCTATGTTTTTGTGTGTAGGAGTAGGTTGGAAGAAAGCTAGGGGCGGCCAGACCAAAACATGGCAGAAATCCATAAAGTCACTGACAAGTGGACTGAGTCATGTTGGTAGATGTAGACTACCTGGTTGGGGTCAGCGAGACGAAAGTCATCAATGGTTAGAGACCTTGACTGACATGGCTCAAAACCGTTTGCACTGGCGCAGGTGCATCCACTCTTTGAGCTCTCTCAAATCCTAATCTTCTGGATTAGCCAGCACCTCTACCTTTGTCCTTCTAACCTTATCTCACTGAATTATATTTTTTGAATAATATCTTAAACCCTAGTCTTCTTTATTATAACATTAATACCTCTACTATCTTTATCACTATGGGATTTGATTTGACATTTGCATCTCTGTGCTAATAATGTGGTATGGCAACATGAACTTATGTACATACGTACGAAGTTCTACGTTGCAACTGACTGACTGACTGACTGACTGACTGAGAGTAGAAGATATTAGTATGTTGCTTGTTTTCGATCATAGGTGGCTTAGAAGCATTGCTCGTGTATCATGGGACAACCGAGTAAACAATGCTGCCGTTAGGACACGGGTGCTAGGTAGGATGGCAGGTCAATAGATGAAGTAGTGAAACTTCATCAGTTGAGGTGGTTGGGACATGTGTTGCGTATGCCTAACCACCGACGATTGTTTTGCGATCTAGAAATAGGTTGGAAGGAAGTTAGGGGTGGCCAAACCAAAACATGGCAGAAATCTATGAAGTCACTGATAAGGGGACTGAGTCACGTTGTTAGGTGTTGACTATCTGGTTGGGGTCCACGGGATGATAGTAATCGATGGTTAGAGACCCTGAATGACGTGGCTCAAAAGTTTTTGCAATGGCGCAAGTGCATCCATACTTAGTGTTCTCTCATATCCTAACCTTCTGAATTCCTTCATCACTTCTATCTTTTCCCTTAAGTTTATTTCATAAGATTCTACTTATTGAATTATTTGCTCGAACCCTAATCTCTCCGACTACTGGTAATACCTTTACTACCCCTACTACTATGGGATCTGAATTGACAATTGTGTCTCTGTGCTAATGTGGTATGGCAACTTGAACTGATGTACTTACGTGCAGAGTTCTACGTTGCTGTAGCTGATGATGAAGACACCGAATGTATGAATATTTTTGGAAAGTGGAAGACGATTTATGTTGCTGCAGAATTGAGAAGATACTACCGAGCGGTGCTTGGAATCAGTGAAACGCATTGGACGCTAGTTGGACAACTGAGACTAGCTTCAGGGTAACGTCTATCATACTCTGATCATGAAGAGGGAAATGCTTCACATACACAAGGAGTTGCGCTGATGCTGTCCAAACAAGCACGCCCTTAGAGGATGGGAATCTCATGGACCCAGGATCAATAAAGCATCCTTGAAAACAAAAGAAAGAGGACAATACAATGAACGTCATCCAATGCTATGCACCTACTAACGACTGCAATGACGACGATAGAGATCAGTTCTTTGAAAGGCTGCATTCAATCGTCGACAGATGCTCATCAAAGGATTTGACCATTTTAACGGGAGACCTGCATGCCAAGGTTGGCATGGACAACACTGGATATGAAGACATCATGTGACGACATGGATTGATAGAAAAGAATGAAGATGGTGCTTCAAAGAAACTGGTCATCAGTGGCACATTACTCTTACACAAAAAGCCACATCAATTTCACTGGATCACCACTATACAAAACCGAATCGTTCATATCTACATCAATAAAAAGTTCTAAGAGACCATCGAGGACGTTAGAACAAAGAGAGGGTAAACCTCAAACAAATACGCGCTCGCACTAAAGCATGATCTGAATCTAGACATGTGCTTCAGAACGAGCAATAGTCTTGTTTCGAACTCCTTCTTCGGTGGCTGATGGCGATGTGATCTTGTTGGGTCCAACATTGAGACGAATTTTAGGCTCGCCAGTTCAAAAGATGTTTTCTTTATGCTTAAGGTTAGTGTCTGCTAGAAATAGGCGGTTATCTGAGAATAGTTGCAGCGGCGCAAGTGAAATTTGGTTTGTTTTTCGTCCAGGTTGATGGTTTATTGATTATATCTTTACCCTCCGTCAAATGTTATAACACCTCCACACTTTTTGCAGGTCAACAATTGTTCCTTGAGATCGATTCCGCCTTTGCTTTTTTGGGTGTACTTGAGAAGCTTATTAATATCTTGAAGGCCCTATATACAAATAACTTTAGTTGCATTATATTTGAGGTATTTATTATTTTTAGGTATACTTTGAACATTAATTTTTCTTGTATGAACATTTCTAGGAACTACGACCGTTCACTTCACTGATGTTAACAATTTGAGTGGTAAATTTTAAATCTCCTTTATTAACTTTCTAAGTGTTTTTCACTGCAACTCAAAAGTATTGATAACATTACAACGCATTTTTCCTTTAGAGACAGGTGCAATTTAAAATTTGTTTCTTTGCGTGACCAAAAAGTCTTCTATAGACCCTTGTCGAATAACAAGTGTATTTCAGCTATCTGTTTTTGTTTTATATCCAATTCAGTACTTTACTTCACCTTATACTCTAATTTTGACTTACCACTTTTTCTCTAATTATAGGCATCAGATAGCGCCTATACCAGTGAGTATTACTGTCAAGCATTACGTATGTCTGACAGCGTTGAAGAGATCGATGTTGTTATCCGTCAGCTAAATAGTTTCATGGATAAACTTCGGGGCCACGATACCGGGGGTGATGATGGTAAATAGAATTATATCTAGTTTGTTTGTATATTTGTTTTATTTATCATAGTTAGGTTTTAAAAATACAGAAATGCAGTGAGTCCATGAAGACATAGAATTAAGGAAAATTACTTGAGCGATTTTACAGCTTTGCAAATAAATTTTCTAAATAACATTTTGTAAAATTAACCTCTGTCGTCTTAGAATGAAGACATTGCAGCCTTGAATAATCACTGAAATCATTTTTGTAATGTCCCTGTAAAACACGTCTAGTCAGTCAGTTATACAACGTGGACCTTCGTGCGTACGTACATCAGTTCAAGTTGCCATACAACATTAGCACAGAGACACAATTGTCAATTCAAATCCCATAGTAGTAGGGGTAGTAAAGGCATTAGCAATAATCGGAGAGATTAGGGTTCGAAGATATTATTCAAGAAGTAGAATCTAGTGAAATAAACTTAAAAAGAAAAAGATAAAGTGATGAGTAATTCAGAAGGTTAGGATATGAGAGAACACTAAGTATGGATGCACCTGCGCTATTGCAAACGGTTTTGAGCCACGTCATTCAGGGTCTCTAACCATCGATTACTATTATCTCGCGGGCCCCAACCAGGTAGTCGACACCTACCGACATGAATCAGTCCACTTGTCAGTGACTTCATGGATTTCTGCCATGTTTTGGTTTGGCCACCCCTAACTTCCTTCCAACCTATTTCTAGATCGCAAAACATCAGTCGGTGGTTAGGCATACGCAACACATGTCCCAACCACCTCAACTGATGAAGTTTCACTACTTCATCTATTGACCTGCCATCCTTACCTAGCACCCGTTTCCTAACAGCAGCATTGCTTCCTCGGTTGTCCCATGATACACGAGCAATGCTTCTAAGCCACCTATGATCGAAAACAAGCAACATACTAATATCTGAGGTGTGCCGGCTTAATGCGTGTTCTTACGTTTCGTAATAAGCTCGTTCAGACTACCTTATCCAAATGACGTCTGACGGTTAATAAATCAGAAGATGAATTCCGAGTATCGTACACGTTTATTGTAGCACACCACAATTAATAACAGCAGACCACAGACAGACCAGGCAGACAGACTAGCGAGCGAATATGCGAATGTGCGAATGAATTAATAAGATAAGAATGTTCGTATATATACAAAGGAAAATGTCTGAGTCATTGTGGTATTGAAGAGATTAATATTAAAGCGAATAGGATGCATATATGCGTAGGCGTTAAGCAATGCTCAGTCATACTAGCTCATACAAAGCAGATAATAAAAAATACCAATGGTACATACAAGTTGTTGCTAGGCGAATGGCTTGGTTAAATAAATTAATCGAAAGGGCTTAACCAAGTTAGATGTGAGAGAAGTGAAATATATGTGGAGGCACTACATATCTTCTACTCTGACTGGCCATGTTTCACAGCCATAAAGTAGGACGGAGCAAACTACTGAGGAGTACACTCGTCCTTTGGTTAGCAGACAGGTGTCTCACCTACGCCATAAGTGATGCAAGTTTGCGAAAGCCAATCGAGCCATCTGTATCCGTGCTGACATTTCGTCAGTCACCAGGCCATCGTCACTGATGAGACTCCCGAGATAAGTGAAGCGGTCAACATCCTCAACTGCTTCACCCCCTATCACTAGTTTATGTGTTGACATAAGCCAATCTTGACGCAACATTTTGCATTTTGATCGGGGGAACCGCATCCCGAACATGCTTGCATCGTTGTTTAAGGTAGTCATGAGACTGCATTTTGTCAGCCTCTTCAGCAAGTTGAACTATTTTATCGACATATTCCAAGGCAGCTAATGAATCTCCTGATAAGTTTACTACTGCAAAGTCAGACGGAGATAATGTTATATCTAGAAGCATGTCTGTGAAAAAATCAAACAAAATGGGGCTAGTGGACAACCCTCACGGACACCACTTGAAGTAAAGAATTCCGATGACAGTTCGCCATAAACTTTTACTCCAACTGTGGTGTTCGAGTAGAGAGCTTATAAGGTTAATGTACTTCTTTGGTACACCTTTCTGTGACTGACACGATGTTTAGAGTCAAATGCTGCCTTAAGTTCGAGATATATACTATTATAGGACGTTTGAATGTGTATCTGCGTACTAGGGTCTTATGTTGTGTGATTATCTGGTATATCCATGTTCAGATCTGGAACCAGCTTGGCTTACCCGACTGCGCTTTGAACCGGTTTCGATGATAAATCTGAACAGTTGTCTACTGTTGCGCAACTCCTTGGCCTTTTATATCTGTCCTTCGTTTTCTACCCACCACTGGACGCGATCATTATGTAGGTTTCTTTCATATCTGCGCGTAAGCTGACTCCGCTCCTCATCTTACTCAATGCCAGACGGAATGACTTCTCATGCACCTATGAGTCGGTAGACGCTACTGAATTCCACAGTTTTCTCCCTAACTTTATGGTTTACCTTATTAGCAGATACCACTGCTGTTTCCCTAGCTTTTTGAATATCATTCCAAGCTGCCTCGTGTCGAGTAACACTTACATAGCTGCCCCAGTTTTTCTAGTTGTTCGTGAAATATATTCTTAGCTTTATTATCAATAAGGGCTTTCAAACAACAGCGGAGCTCATTCTTTGAGGATCTCTCATAAAAAGGCTGTGCGTGACCAGCCTCAAAGCAGTTACCCCTTGGGCTCTGCGGTCAAGCTTCTAGATCACTAAGACCGACACTAAACTACCTTCTTTTTCAGCTCCCTCAAGAAACAACCTTCCGCAGTGTGAGCAGCCGGGAAGTGACAACCGCCCTCATACCCGTAACAGCACACGAGACCGAATTGGTCAAAATCAAGTCCTTCTTACACCCCCTAACATATCTCTTATCTCCATGACTATTTCTTCTCACATCCCTTTATCACCCCGTACCGCTAATTTAAATGATGTGAGCGCACAAAACGTTATTCCTGGTCTCCTGAAAACCCGTTCTAGACTACATGTTGGAGCTTTCAATGTACGGACATTGATTGTATTTAAACACAAACAGTGATACAAAGTGGCACCAAAATATGTAAAAATGGGATGATAAAGACATTGAGTGTAACGGAAAAAAATGAAAAAAATTCGGTATTTTTGATGTAAAAATGATAAAAATGACAATAATAATAGTAATAACATTGGCAGAAGCAGTTCGATTAAGAAAAATAGGATCAGAAATGATTTTTTTAGTCGATGTTGTTCCCCTCATTTGCGTAAACAAAGCGAAAAGAGTTGCGGCAGAATCGCCTCTAGCTTTCTCTTTGGGCCATGTTTGATAATGTCTCAATCCACATTTTTCTTAAACATTCGAAACCATAACTCTACAACTAAACTATCTGGCTTAGAAAAAACAACATCAAAAACACTTTTTTCCTAATCTGAGTTTTCATGCACTTTAATCTGGCTCATAGTTAAACTGATTGTTAATCTCGGTAGCAGCAACATTGTTACTATACTATTTTATTAGATACTATGTTTCAAAAAATAGAGTGAAATAAGCAGGAATTTCCACATTGCATTTTTAGATGCTCTAATTAAAGCACAACTTGGAAGTCTAGACTATGTTAGGAAAATATGCTCAATTCGTCGGAAACAAATTCAAGAAGGTGTAGTTGAAAAAGTAAGTCTTTACTGAACTGTAATATATATGTGTGCCTACTTTATTAAATACTTTCCTTCCCTTCCCCGCTTCCCATTTTTAGCCCGAACGTGTATTAGCTTATCATTTAAAACCTGATGCACGAATTTATGATCTGTCATTTCAAGAATTAATGACTAAAAGTGTTGCGGTTGTTAGTTTTTTAGGTAAGTATACTTTCTGTATTATGATATTGAATTCATTTGGATTGTGTACCGTTATTTAATTGTTAGAGCTTGTCTACTCATACACATACACAGATGTCTCTGCTATACTTTTTGGTTTTGATTACCAAATCTCAGTTAAAGTTCACAAACTCACCTCACGTATGGTGTAATCGAGACATCTGTCTGCCAACTGAAGCGAGTGTACGCTGCTCCATCATCTGTTCTGTTCTACTTTACGACTATGAAATATGATCTATAAAATTAGGAAACATGCGTAAACTAAGGTTTTCTGATCATAACTGTCCTCGAAGCAATGATCGCGTTTTATAAGCAGTTTTAAGGTTCCTGAATACAGAGTATTCAGCATGGTTACAAATTGGTTAGTGAGGTTGTACATTTTCATCGACTGAAGTTTTCGAAACATTTATTACATATACCGAACCGCTGCTTATCTTAGAAACTAATGCTTCCTAGTTCAGATGTAGGTTGGAAGCAAGCTAGCGATGGCTAGTCTGCAAAGTTATTTACCGTTGAACTGAGCCATGCTGCTAACAAATTTAAAACACTCAATTGTCAGTACTATATAATCATGCTTATATTTATGGTGATATTTTGCATATAACTAGAGCATGCATAAAAACACACGAAAAAGCTAGGGGTGGCCAAACCAAAACATGGCAGAAATCCATGAAGTCACTTACAAGTGGATAAAGTGATGTTAGTAGGTGTAGACTACCTGGTTTCAGTCCGCGAGATAATAGTAACCGATAGTCAGAGACACAGGCCTAAAAATAATTTACAATGGCACACGTATTCGTTCTCGGAGTTCCCTCAAATTCTAAACTTCTGAATTCCTCATGACCGCTTTTTCTCTTTGAAAGTAATTTCATTGGATTGTTACTCGAATCATATCCTCATACCCACTCTTTTCATTACAGCTACTACTTGTGCTATATGTATCACTATCATTAACAATCGCATCTCCATGCTAATATGGTATAGCAATTTGAACTGATGTCATCATCATTAACAGCAACGTACATCTCGCGGGCCCCAACCAGGTAGTCGACACCTACCGACATGAATCAGTCCACTTGTCAGTGACTTCATGGATTTCTGCCATGTTTTGGTTTGGCCACCCCTAACTTCCTTCCAACCTATTTCTAGATCGCAAAACATCAGTCGGTGGTTAGGCATTCGCAACACATGTCCCAACCACCTCAACTGATGAAGTTTCACTACTTCATCTATTGACCTGCCATCCTTACCTAGCACCCGTTTCCTAACAGCAGTATTGCTTCCTCGGTTGTCCCATGATACACGAGCAATGCTTCTAAGCCACCTATGATCGAAAACAAGCAACATACTAATATCTTCTACTCTGACTGGCCATGTTTCACAGCCATAAAGTAGGACGGAGCAAACTACTGAGGAGTACACTCGTCCTTTGGTTAGCAGACAGGTGTCTCACCTACGCCATAAGTGATGCAAGTTTGCGAAAGCCAATCGAGCCATCTGTATCCGTGCTGACATTTCGTCAGTCACCAGGCCATCGTCACTGATGAGACTCCCGAGATAAGTGAAGCGGTCAACATTCTCAACTGCTTCACCCCCTATCACTAGTTTATGTGTTGACATAAGCCAATCTTGACGCAACATTTTGCATTTTGATCGGGGGAACCGCATCCCGAACATGCTAGCATTGTTGCTTAGGGTAGTCGAAAGACTTTCTACTTTTTCAGCGTTATCAGCATATTCAAGGTCAGCATGCGAGTCTCCTGGCAGAAGGTCAACCCCTGAAAAGTCAGACGACAAAAATGTTAACTCTAAAAGCATTTCTACTACAAAGTGAAACAAGAATGGAAAATGTGGACATCCGTGACGGCCACCACTTGAAGTAAATAATTTCAATGACAATACACCATAAGCCTGACCTTTAGTGTTCCGTGTACCCAAATGAATGGTTGCTTCGGTTGTCAGATGTGGCATCGGCCTCGTGACTTCCTATGGAGCTCGGCTTTCATTATTTGAAGTCATAATTCTTCATTTAGAAGACCTTCCAACTCTTAGGGCAGAGTTAAAATGGTTCGAATTATGTTTTATGGTTAGTGTTTTTTTAGCGAATTAAGTTTTTGTTTGATTGGGTCACCAGCCCAATGGCCAATACCCTGTTTTTATCCGTTCTTGAGGCCGGAAGTAGCCACAGAATTGCCTGCAGGCAGTGTTTTTTCACTCCTATATCAAGTAAATTCTTTTTTCGAGGTCGTCGGTCATCTGGCATACGTATTATATGCCCTAGCCAGCTCAGCATTTGAAGATTCACCACCTCATCTCTTGTATTGTCGCTCTTATCTAGTGCCCGTTTCTAAGCATCAGCATTGTTTAATCACTTGCTCCAGGATATATTACCCAGGCTTCGAAGATACCGACGATCGAATAACAGTAACCCACGAATCTCCTCAATTTTTACTTTTCATGTTTTACAGTCATAAGACCGAGTGAACTGCTGCGTATTAGGCTTGTCTTTTTGTTAGCAAATGGATATCTCGCTTGTGTTACTTTCTACCACTTGTTCAATTGCCCTCGTAAGCCAAACTGTTAGGGACGTTAGATCGGCAGAACTAACTTTGGATTTTATTCGTGGGCTAATCGTTTGACCTTGACATCACATTTCCCACCAGGAAAATCATTGCCCGTGATTGGTTGATTTGTTATTTTGGTGCGCTATTTTTGCGACTCTCCCAAGGACATTTCTATGATGTATAAATTAAACGCGATTTGTGTGCTTGAGATCATTGTGTTTTCTGGGTGTTTGTGGAATGCTATTTCTGCGCTATATCAAGACTTTTTCGTCAGTTAGTATGATGCAACAGATCAGAGTAGCCTACCGTGTCACTGGTTCATTGTCTCGTTCTCGTTTATCGACTAAGGTGAACTCGTAATAGTTTCAAGCATATCAAGTAACGAGCATAACACATTCCTGAAGAAATATTTTTCGTTTCAAGTGGCAGAATTTTATCCCTTTTCATTGATGCATTTACATTATTTATCATTCTGTTCTCATTATCTACTTCTCATTCAAATCATGATATAATTATAGACCACCACTAAAGTTGTGGAAGCACTGGACGTCCTTCTCGTTCCTGTAAAAAATTCTTCAACAGTGTGCATCTACGACACTGAGTGCAGGGAACGAACCGAGGACTTTCAGTCCCAACGTAGACCAGTTTATGATTTTAATGAAATCTCTAGAACCTTATACTGGTATTTATTTATTTATTGTTTTAATTCTATGATTTTAGATTTTCTAGCTTCTATTAATAAACATTCATTTCTTCGAATGTATTTGAATTGTGTGGTAAGCAACGTCTTATAATTATTTACTTTATTTATTCATCGAGAAATCGATATATATATATATATATATATATATATATATATTTATTTATTTATTTATTTATATTTATATATCAATTCATATATAGATAGATAGATACAACGCATAACTTCGTACGTAAGTACATCAGTTCAGGTTGCTATACCACATCAGCACAGAGACGCATTTGTAAGTTCAAATCCAAGAGTGATAGCGATAGTAGAAGTTAGAAAAAGAAGATATGATTCGATAAGTATAATTCAGTAGGATAAGTTTAGAAGGAGAAAGGTGGAGATTATGAGGAATTCAGAAGGTTAGATATTAGAGAGAACATAAAAAGTGGATGCACCTGTGCCATTGAAAACGATTCTGAGCCATGTCAGTCAAGGTCTCTAACCATCGGTGACTTTCGCCTCGCGAATCCCAACCAGGTAGCCCACATCTGCCAACATATCTCAGTCCACCTGTCAGTGACTTCATGGATTTCTGCCACGTTTTGGTCTGGCATCTACTAGCTTT